>JAVYIG010011386.1:0-61255 GCA_035222895.1 Strongylocentrotus droebachiensis
GGATACAGACAGTGTGGTATAGTCTTAGTATATGAAAATTTGTATCAATGATATTTGACACATCTGCCTGACTGCCAACTTGAGTTTAGCAGACAATAGAGGTCAATACTAGCAACCCCAACCATGTAACAATTCAAAGGTCAGCTCATAACATTGACTAATTTTATTCATTTCCTAGCATTGAGCATGAAATCATCATATGATGGCCATTCTATTTTGAATGCTGTGATTAAATCTTTGTTAGATGTATCAGAAAGAACTGAGTCAGATGTTAGGATACCTAACCCAGCAGAAGTTGAACAATCTTCAGCTGATAGGCCGTCGTCTAGAGTTGAGCAGTCATCGTTGGTAGCACCACGCCCATCCTCACCTATTAGAATATCTACCATCCCTTTCTCAAATAAGCAAGATGAAAAGGCAGACAAATTCTGGACTGTACTCTCTGCACCAAATATGGAAATGGGTAAGTACAATGTGCATGTAGAGAATGTAAGGACAATGAGGAAAAAATGTGCTATCGCACCGTTATTTTAGATGTATATAGGTGCAGAAATATTGTGAATAGTAGTAGGGTTAACATTCAAATTTGTCATAAGCCAATTAAATCTATTAGTGGTAGCTGCAGAAGCCCAACTTCAAGAGAAATGCTCACTCTTGGTTGACTTAGTCCCTCTCCAAGAAACATGTTGGAGACATTGCTTTCCTTTACGATGGTGCAAGGTTGTGGAACAAGCTTCCTACCGCCCTGAACATTGCTACATCTGTGCACCATTTTGAGAAGCCGAACTACTTGTTTTTTTTAAGGGAGCAACTCAGCATGGACTATTTTCTTTTCTTATTTGCTTAATGGCCTTTCTAAAGGGTTTCATTACTGTTTTAAATGACCTTTATTCTACATGTACTTTGTGGAGAAATCTCACATACATATCCGTTGTTTTAAGGTGAATAATATGATACTGTTTTTCAACATGTTTCCAATTTTCTTGTACCAGAGTGTTGAGGAGTATGCAGGTTTAAATACTGAATAAGCCTCATATAAGGCATTCATAACAAAATATCTGTATTTTTACAATTAAAAACATTTTATTTTTTATCACCAACAGAGACGTTAAGAAAGCATAGCTGGGCTGGAATACCTAATACAGTTCGTCCAGTTGCATGGAAGATCCTTTCAGTAAGTATTACAACACTATTAATAGTAAAAATGATCCTGTCATCTGGACTTTTTTTTCCATCAAATATGTGCACAAAAATAATGCAGTATACAGTGCGTCTCAGTAAAAAGTTTCATGTAACAAGTTTTAAATGTGACCAAACTTAAATTAACCAAGTAAAATATATATGTCGATGGCAGTCTACTGTATAAGCCCCTCAGAGCCCTGTTGTGAAAAAAATTGGATGTTTAGACCATTTTGTAATACATTTATGTAACTTCAGGGGCAAAAAAAATATTGTGCAGTCACCAGATTATGTCAAAAGTTGTGTGGACAATAATTTTCTTTGACATTAATATCTCTTTCATTCTAAATTAAAATTTGTATTCTTCTTAATATTATTATTATTATTTTTATTATCATTAATATTTGTTTTGTTTTTGTTGTTGGGGGGGGGGGGGGAGGTTTATGGTGATTGCTTGTTTATTGCAAATCTTTCAATGTTAAAATTGTAGGGCTATCTTCCAGCTAATTTGGAGCGAAGACAAGCAACATTAGACAGGAAACGAGAAGAATATTTTGGCTTTGTAGATCAGTACTATGACACAAGGAATGATGCCCAACACAAGAACATGTTCCACCAGGTAAGTTATAGACAGTGGTCAATATGACTAACATGACATAATTTTAATGTGTGTTTCTTGTTTGTTTAATAACATGACGTATTGATTAGACAAGTGCAGTTTGATCTGAATGGCAGGCATAGTGATTCTGCTGTTATAAAAACAAAAATGTAGTAATCAATAATGATAGTAGGCATAATAGTAGCAAACATTAATATTGTAGGTTACATTTGTATGTTTAACCTAGTCCATAACAGTCCTTGACTTAAAAGGCCTGAACCATATAAAAGATTGTCTCCTTTACATAAGAGAACAAAAAACCCTGGGTGTCTTAAACTTAAAGACAAGAAGTTTGTAGGTCAATACATTTTCCACAATTGCTTGCAATTACTTGTGCAACAGACCTTTTAGTAGATTAGCATGAACATTTGGTCCTAAGACAATTTATTTTTAAAATTGTGCAATATTACTTTTACTGAGTGAACCAAATACTGATTATGTATTCTTGCAAGAAATGGAAAGTTTGATAATGATTTATATTATGTTCTTATGTATATTCTGACTGCTCTCCAAGCAAATGGAGGAAATGTTCTCATAATGCACCAAACATTGATGTCTTTGCCTGAAAGTTCCACTCTTTCTTTCCATTTTGAAATGAAACAATACGTATATATGAATAGTTCAACCACCTGATAGGAATTATGGAAAGGGAGAGGGGGATAACTCTGTATAATTTGACTTTATATTCTATTTGATCTTTTCAGATTCACATTGACATTCCAAGGACCAATCCACTTATTCCTTTATTCCAAGAACCAGTGGTGCAAGAGGTAATGTATTTTAGCTACCGTATGCTATAAAATAATGAAAAAGTAAAGATAACAAAATATCAACAACAGCATCAACAACAACAAGCAAACAGCTGTTTGAGCAGAGTTTCTTTCAAATTATTTCAATTACTAACTGATCAAACATGCTTTGCAGGTTATCATAACCTAGTAATTGTTTTCAGCTATGATTCTGCACTAAATACACACCAAGGCATCCATTAACAGGCACACACATGTGTTTCTGGCCACGAATCAATGGACTTTAAAATGTGACTTTGACTGTAAATAATCGGAATATGTGAATTGACAATTTGTTCTTGTATCTTTGAAAGTGTTAAAAAACATTAATGATTTTTACATCTTCAAAGAAAATATAAGCATCACAAAATCTAGGTATGGATTCATGTTGCAGTGTAAGGGGAAAAAAAATAAAAAATAAAAATTGATTGTTCTAGCTGCTAAAATGATTTGAGACTTGTTTTGATTTAGAGTCCGCGATATTGCTTGTGAAAGGCTGACATTACCAGTAATAAACCCAATTTGTGCATTATTTGAATGTGCTCTGCAGTACAGTGAGAAAAACATATATAATGGTAGATTCCTTTTACTCCAAGGGTTCATTGATTATACAAAAAGTTTGTATTAATTACTTTGTATCATTGTCATTTGCCAGATCTTTGAAAGGATATTATACATCTGGGCCCTGAAGCATCCAGCCAGTGGTTATGTTCAAGGCATTAATGATCTCGTCACTCCATTTTTTGTGGTATTCCTCTCACAGCACATAGGTGAGTTTAGTCTTAAGAATTATAAAATGAATGTCCTAATTCCATACAGCAGGCTTTGACACCTAGTTGTGATGTGGGAGGGAGTCTTTCATATTCTAAACACATAGGCTGGTTGATGTGACAAAAACCCTTTTACACTTGATTATGATCATTCCTGCTCTAGTTTGCAAACCTCTATGTTTCTTTGTTTAGAGATAAGGAACTAGATTTCTATTGAGCTAGGCAATGTCACATGCTCAGTTTATACACTTCAATTACCATTTTCAGAAGAAAGGAGTTGGGGTAAAAAGTGTTTGGAGGAAACAACTTCCAGAGTTTGCTGATAGATTCCATTGATTTTGGTTGTTGTTGTTGTTGTTGTTGTTGTTGTTTGTTTTTTGTTTTTTTGGGGGAGGGGGGTTGCCATAATAATTTTATTTCCTGCTGGCTTATACCCTTGCTGTTGCATAAATATGTTGAGCGTACTCCTCACAGATTCAGATTTTTATACATTTCCATACTCTGTACTAATTTTATAAATGAGCGTGTCATTTTGGTTTCTTTCTTATTTTAGGAGATGTTAACAGTTTATCCTCGTTATCTCTTTATGAACATTCTTGCTATTGCCTTATGGATTGTGGCACAATCTCCTTCAATTTCATTCATTTCATTTTCAATGTGTTAAGCCATTGCTTTGGAAACACTTATTCATTATTTTAACTGGCTGAACACTAAGCCTGAATGACTGAAGCTGAAGTCTAAGGAAAATGCATGTCTCACCCAAATCTAGTCATATTCATGAATCCAATGACCGGGGTAATAGTATATTTGTAAAGCGCTTAGAGACATTTGTATTAAGCGCTATACAAAAATTAAATATTATTATTTTTTTCAATAGATTAATCTCTTTCAGTAACAGTTTATTTTTGATAACCATTTGACATACAGGTGGAGAGGATATTGAGAAAGTGGAAAAGTACAAAGGTATTAACAAGCTGTCCAAGAAGATTCTTCGAGAGATTGAAGCTGATAGTTTCTGGTGTATGAGTAAGCTGTTAGATGGGATACAGGATAATTACACCTTTGCTCAACCTGGTATACAGCTCAAGGTGGTTCAACTCAAGGAACTTATACAGAGGATTAATGGTAATAATCACAGCATAATGTACATTTTCAAGTATTTTCCCAGTAGTTTGTTGTGTCATTCAACTTGGTAACATGTCATTGAGTAAGAAAGGTATTTGAAAATGTATTGAGACACATTAACTTTGGGATGAAAGTGTCAGTTTTGTACAACGAGCATTTGATTTGATGAAGCTTTTGAATCCTTGGGAGAAGGGTTTCATGCCAAAGGTAATATTGATGTAGATCTATTTCATTGAGTTATTATTTCCTGGCACAAAATGAAATAAAATATTTAAGGTATGGAAAATACTGTCCAAAGATAAAGACTCAATGTTTGAGGATACATCTTCACATTGGCTGCTGTACAGCAAGAGTACAGTTTGAAATCAAACTCCAGATGTTCATCAAGCTTATAACTAATCTTATTTCAATATCTCCTATTCAGCTCCACTACACAAGTATCTGATGGAGAACCAGCTAGACTATCTTCAATTTGCCTTCCGGTGGATGAATAATCTACTGATGAGGGAGTTCCCTCTCTCATGTACTGTACGACTTTGGGATACATACATGGTAAATATATAGTAGAATAAGCATGGCATGACTGTTCTCATGTCAAAGCGTATTATTCAGACTGCTACAGTGTATAGACAGATCAGAGAAAAGCTGATTTGGGAGCTTGCATGCAAGACTTATTTGATATTAATGGTTAGTCCAGCTCCAGAAGAAGTTGCTTTGATCAGAGAGAGATTTAGGGAATATCAAACAAATATTGTTGAAGTTGAAATACAAATACACACTACCTTGAGAGACTCTAGTTATATAAAGGCAACTGAATCAATTGTAATAGTTTTATTACCCAAAGGGTGTAGCCTTGAATAAATATTACTCTTGCAGAACTTTGCTAAAATGCAATAAAGCTGATGTCTTACCCTCACCTTTGAACAGATAGTTAGTTTTATTGTATGTTGTAAGACACCGTCGACCTACTATCAATAAGTGACATCATAAATAAGTCATTTTCAGCCGGCAAGAGGAAACAGAAACAGGCCTCTTTCCGTTTGTATCTAGGGATTTATAATGGTTGTTTAGATGGCTATCTTAAACTGATTTATAGATAAAGTGTCTCCCCCTCATGTCACAGATATGTAACAGGATAGAGGTTGCTCTTTTATTCAAGATATATTTGATCACTTCAAGTGCCTCTGACTAATCCATGATCAAGAAATATCTCTGAGAGGTATGACATCTAATATGATATGAAGATAATCCCCTTTTTTAGTCTTTAGACAGTGTACGCTTCAGAGAAATGTGACATATGGGCTTTTAATTTGCTTGATTTTTATCATGCAAATAATTTGTTTATATTACATGCAATTACATATTCCCTTTTCATACAGAAGTTGGGCAAAAGAATGAGAAAGCAATTTCCATAGATAAAGGATAAAGGAGCTTATTTATAATGTTTTAATTTGCTGTAAAGCTGAGTGTTTTTGCCTGTGTAACAAAAATTCTCAGTGTAGACAATTTATAAGAGGCAGTTTCAGTCATTTGCCAGCCAACACCAATCTAATCAGTCCTTTCGTTCTTTCTCTCTGTTTTTCTCCAACTTTATTATGTTTAGAGTGAACCAGAGGGCTTTGCAGTGTTCCATCTCTATGTGTGCGCAGCCCTACTAGAAATGTTCTCTACTAAGATAATGAATGAAAGAGATTTCCAGGTAAGATATTAGGCATTGACAGAGCAGTTCATGTAGAAAGAAAGTTATTATCCCCCAATCGCATATTGTAGAAAAGACATATTGTCTTTTGTGTGTAGCATTGGCCAAAAATCTTACATAGTTTTATCATGATATATGATCGTGTGCTACTTTCTTCCTCTTTACTTTGATGAGTAATTCATGAAAATTTACAAATGTGAACCATCCCATTTACTAATGATTTTATTTGAGGAGCTACATGTATAGTTCTAGCAGACTATGATATGTGGTTCCTATTGACCGTTATAGAAGATAGAGCAGTTGGGAATAGTTAAACATGTGGCTGATAAAGGGATTGTAACTGGTGTTCCTCTGAGGCTCTTGTAGCGTGTGCTAAATTGTCAAAGATCTGGAAGTTTTTTGTAATGATATTGTTAATCTCTCAAAGAATAACCTACTATAATCATTTAAGATAAGGTAATCTTTTACATTCATACTATGCTTGGATAGTATGTGTAAAAACAATAGATTTATGTACCATTTTAATCTTTAAAATTAAGATGTTATCGCCAAAACTGTTTTTGCTCCAATTCTAATTTGGTATGGTCTGTCATGTTTGTTTTACAGGGCACAATGCTTTTCCTTCAGAACCTGCCGACCCAAAACTGGGGGAACAAAGACATAAGTCTTCTGGTAGCAGAAGCTTACAAGCTGAAGTACATGTTTGCTGATGCACCTAGACATCTCAATCAACAAACCAAACGATGAGACCTTGCCACATTGAATACTAGAATTTATATTTCACTGTTATGTTAATTATTTCTACTTTCATTCTTCTGATGATTATCATCAATATTATTATATGCTACTAAGTTGTTATATAGTTCTAATTTATTAAAATTACAGGAATGAGTTTGACAGAGTATGGTGCTGCTTGTACAGGTCCCATATCTCAGCCAGTTAACATATCTTTTGTACTGTAGAACCAGATGTTCCCAAATAACTTTCAGATTCACAAATAATTGAATTTAGATATCGGATTTTTCAATCCAAAAAAGATGAAAATGGCTGTGGTTTCCAAATGTCAAAATTGCCCCTACTTTCATCAGTGTAAGGTCTGCATACCACCTGGTCAGAGTAAGATTGTCTAGCTTAGCATATTATTTTTTTATTAAGATTTTGCATTCACTGGTTTCTTTCCTGCATGAGACTTCTGACAGTAGCATACATGAAGAGCACAAGCTACACACATACAGGATACATGCAAAATAGTTGAAGTAGACATGCATTGTTACTATTGATAAGCCTGACAATACTGTCCCTTGCTGAAAATCTAAGCCAATCACTTCAAAAAGAGACAGACAGTGCCAGAAACAGTCAATCATGTGTCAAACCAAACTATGTGTATCCCAAGCTTTAATTTGATTTATAAATTGATCCTGGGGGTTAATTATTTGTGGTGAATTGAAAGGATTAATTAACATTCTCCTGGAAAAAGGATTGCTTAAATGGTGCAAAGAGCTATTTTGCAATTCTGTAATGAATTGGAAAGTTCCATTTTCAGTTAGTGTGTTAGGATAGATTTACTTTTTAGTTCTTTTCTGTAAAGCAAGTAAGAACATTTTGATCAAGTTATTTTGCACAAAGACCTATTGACCATAATTAACTACCAATGTAATGTATAAAGAATGTTTCATCAAGGAATGTTTATTTTTGTTTTTATTCAAACATTTTATGATTGCTTTGACATCATATGCCCCCCCCCCCCACCTGCCCCTTTAAATAGTAGTGAAGATGAAGCGCTTCACAAATTGTATGGTAAATGACCTCTCATATCGTACCAGTGTTGTTACCACATGCCAGTAGGATTTTGTCTGTACATGTCAATTGACTGACTACATATTACGATTAACCATAGCTCTATATGTCCGAAAAACAGTGTCCCACATCAATGATAAAGTACCGGTAGCCTTATATTATTATATTGTTATATTAGTGATGGCTAAACACTTTTTTTTTCATCAGAAGAGTGTAGCATACTGTGAATATTGATGAATTGGTTGGGAACAAAGCGTACACCTTAGGTTTTGGTGTATATTTAGTCTGTCATTTTTAAGGTAAAAATATAACTTTTGTCGCAAAAACTTGGATGAGTAAAACAGAATCCAAAGACATGATTATTTTTCGTCAACTGCTTATTGATAAGCAGCGGTTCATTGCTTACATAAAAACATTAGTCATGAAAACTGATATCGTTTATTATATATAAAGTCCCAATGTCATCAAGTAACCTACATATTTCTTTTTTTAAAATATCCTGTGCTATATTGCTTTCATGGAATGAATGTTTTTTACCCACACACACGTCACAGAATGACTACTCTATCGTTGTGTTTTGAACAAAATTTTGAAAAAGTTAAAGTGGAATATTCTAATTTTTGTTACAGGAAACCTCACCCCAAGAAATAATTCAAGCTATTCTGAGAGATTTATTGTAATTTTGCTCATTAATCTACAAGATTCCCTTTTAAAGTGTATGAAGCAAGATATTCTTAGCGTATTGTACAGTTTCTTAGCACGACATGGGTATTGCCATTTTTTCTTGATAATGTGATACACTATGTGAAGTTGGTTATCTATTATGGATGTCTCCTTCCCACTTGTGTGGTGATGAAGTATGTAATGCACCAGCTATTATTTTTGTATTTCAATCGTCAGAACACAAATTGCATGAAAAGTTGTTGCTCTTCTGATGAAATATATTCGTCAACTGCTATATTTTAGTATTTTTAAATAAGTGAGTTGCAGTTGTTCCCATGTTATTTATTTTCACTAAATACATTTTTTACCATCTCAGCTATGATTTTCCCTCATTGAAGATTAAAGGTTTTGTTGTTGAATTAAAAACATTTGGTCAACATGTATAAGTTTGCCAAGTGTGTCACATCAAGAAAATGGCTGCACCCATGTCATGCTAAAACGCATGACATCATTCCAAGAATTTCTTCACTTATGTATCTCTTGTACATTTTTGTAAGGCATATGTACTTCAATAGGCAGGAATGAATCTCATACATCAATACATCTACACTCATTCTTTAGGTTAAGGTTTCCTTTAAGGGTGTGTTTACTTTTGTTGTATACTGACATATTATATATTATGGGCCTGCTAGATAATGTTCACTGTTATTCTACAATGCGTAAACACTTTGTGTAAAGTGTCGTTTCTTTTTCAAGATTATGTGTACTTCATAAATTCAAAACTTTTGTTATTAGTTGTAAGTCAGTTCCCCAATTAATTGTTAATTATCATAAATGATATTTGTATATTCATCTAGAATCAAATGAAATCAATCAAATGGTAGCTAGAGCTCATGAAATAATGTAAACAAAAGTATTATGAGACAGAAAACAATACTTTACAGAGGATATTCATAAATCATTGCCCAATGGGATTATAAAGCTATACAGTGATGCACTGAAACACAGTTCCTGTGTTTAACAATCTAGATATCCTTAGATGTACAGTATATGACTTTATAATATATTGCCATTTTATCACTTCTTGAAACCTTTATATCTGTCTTGCTCTGTAGGCCTGTCTCACAAGTAGGCCATATCCAAACTTTTCTTGTTGATTGAATAAAAAAATGTCATTCACTGCTTGTACTAAATTATTTTGCCATTTGATTATTATATATTGTGTATCTTGAGTCATAATCTGAGAGGTAGTAGTCTTTTTATAAACAATGACTTAATCAGAAATGAAAACCAAGAGAAATAATTCTCTACTGGTATGTCAAAATGGGCAGGACAGGGGATATATGTCATATGTGTCTATACAGACTTATGGTTGATTTGAAATTCAGACATGTACTCACTACTGTAATTGAAACTAACTTGATGTGCGTACATTGAGATTTTTTAAAAAATTTTATTGCATATTATGGAAAATATAAGTAATATTGAACATTACATGATACTTGAAGGAATTACATTGTGCTTCAGACATTATAGCAATTTCAGATGAGAGAATAACGAGAGACAGAGAAAAGGAGGTGATGGGAAATATGAGAAAAGCAGATGAGTAGAGACTAAAGGGGTAGGATTAGGAAGCGTAGAGAGATCATACGGGAAGAGATAGAGCGAGGAATTAAGAAGGTAACTCAGTTGGTATAGGTTGAATAGTATGAAATCATTCTGCCAAAATATTAAAGATGCATATATATCCTCACAGCTAGCACTATTTTTAATGAATAGGTACATATAGTTATGTGTCAACGGTTTCGAGTCGGGAGTAAAACCCATACAACAACGTATTTATTTGGTTTTATTTATTTACAGAATTTTATTTATATTAATTATGGTGTGGCATTTATTTTCCAAATCACAATATAAAAATACAAAAAAATACACAAATAGAAATGTACATGCAAATCTATAAAATCAAGAATATAGTCAGCTTTAAAAAAATAATATATGACAAAACTGTGTTTTGTTGGGGTCCATACATTTAAAAGTAACTTGAATTCGACATCGCTCATATCACAACTTCACAAGGAAGAAGAAGTTTGTTTGTAATGTCGTCACAAGGCCTGTACGGACTCGAATTAAAGGTGTAGTTTCTCATTCTAGTTCTCGCCGTGTGCATGACGCTCGCGGGATCTCATCACGCGCGCGCGTTGTCCGTACGTACGTACGTAATGCATAACATTTGATCACAACTTTATACAGTACGTTGGACTAGGCTGTGACTGGTATGTATTTATTGTCATTTTTATCATCAACTACCGTATTATTTATATTTTGTCTTATTTCTTTCGTGCTCGAGGCTGCTTCTCTTATGATCATCTGACTATTGAAGAAGTTAAATTGTCGCTTAAGGACCGAAACTATGCCTGTGAAGATGTGTGGGTGTGAGTTGAACTGACTGTGCCATTGAAGAATGTGTGACCATTGACCGTCAGTGTGAGTGAATTGGGCCTTGTTTGGTCTGGGTAAGCCAAAGTGCAAGCCCAAGGATCTAGGAACAAACTTGTAAGGACACGAAGGATATGACAACAATGTGATTACATGTACATGTAGATGATTAGAATTTTGTAAGACGGTGGGTTCGTGTGTCCAGATACTTCACAAAAGTAAAGCTGTCACGTTTGCCATTTGATGACATAAATGGTACCCTGCCCCTGGGGTACCAAAAAGTGGGAAATTATTTTTGTGTGATTTTTTCAACCTTCAATTGTGTCCAATGTTCTTGTAAAAAATCCTTTAAGTCCTGTATTTCTAAAATTCATTGTTGTTATGAGTAATTATTCTATTATTGATATCATTTCATGCTGTTATGATACACCCTGTATTATTATTGTGGTATAATTATACACCATAGAGATACCACGGAACTATGTACACGCACTCCATACATTGTACTCGAGTGGACGCGAGATGGCGCTACACAGCGCGAGCAGTGCATGCATGCACACCATGCATAGTATACACCATAGAGATACCACGGAACTATGTACACGCACTCCATACATTGTACTCGAGTGGACGCGAGATGGCGCTACACAACGCGGTACCCCGGGGTACTACGGTACCCCGGGGTAACGCGTGGTGCATCATTTGATGCTGTGACCAAAACAACAAAAAACGCAATTGCCATAAAAGGCAGGCAATACTTGACTTGGCATCTATTCGTCCTTCAATATTTTTAAACATTATTCTTAAAAGATGTATGAAATATGAAAAAATCCTTGAAATTGCTGTTTTGAATAAGTGATGCTAGTCTACATAGATCTACATGTAGAGTAAAGGAGGGGGTTTTCGGCCACTGAAGACAAAATCCTATTTTTTGGACCCTTTACTTCCTATTTATTATCATTTCTTGTTCAAATCATGAAGCAAATATTATTATTATTTAAACAAGAATCCCAGAAAAAATCACGAATTGCCATGACAATATTCATTTCAATTTTCACTGTTTCGGACGCAGTTATCGGCATAGCGAACCAGTTTTCGGCCGCATGTACAAAGTCAATAGGAAGCACGCGCGCGGCGTGCGTTTCCGCGCTGATCTATAGCACTAGAGGGCGGAGCTCAGAAATTGGAATCTGAATTAGACACAGGTATCGTGTGTGTGTTGCGGTGTCCGGCTGCATTGATTTAATACATGCGGTGATACTTTTTGAGCTTGCGACTAACACAAAATCGGGCTCTAAATCTGAAAAATACTTGAAATAAAGCTCATTTTATGGTACCCATATTTCTTACAGACACGCGTAAGATACTCAATTTTTCAGATTCGGGTAGCGGGACCGCCGATAACATCGCTAAAATGTGATATTTTAGGATATATTTTCCATTGCAAATGTGGTTCTTCAGTGACTCTGGCATGGTATGGTATGTGTGGGTGGGATATGTGATATGCTGTTATGCGATGTATTTTAAAGGGATTTTACCATGCATCCAATGGATCGGCCGAAGACTGGTGATGGTCGATTACCCCCTACATGTACTTTGCTAGTGATAGTGATACACATCCTGTCGGGACATAGCCTACAACATCTGGGAATGATAGCATTGTGCTGTTTGTAATTTTGTTATGTTATGATGAGAGTGGCACAACATCTAACCATAAAGAATTGTTGCAAAATTGTACCAAAATAAGATTTCCATTTTACTTTAAGTTATTGCTGTCATGTTCTGACAGTCTGGTTCTCTGGGAATTCAAAAGAATCTTCTTTGTGACTTTGTTCCGTGACAAAAATTCCACACAAATATGGGATTCGTAAAGGATCAAATTGTGCCATCTGTGATTTCTATTGATGTGAGAGCGAGACGCATTGTTGGTTCACTTTATGTTGGCCTAATGAACCTAATTAAAGGCCAAGTCCACTCCCAAAAAATTTGCTTTTAATAGATGCAGAAAAAAAAGCAAAACAAATCTTGAGTAAAATCGGATAACTTATAAGGAAGTTATGATTTTTTTTTTAAAGTATGACAAAATATGGAACAATGGAAATCACTTCACAAATTGCCAATTTGGTTGTAAGTTTGTGACGTCATTGCCTCACTATTTATCAATTGCTTTATATATTTGTTATCCCATTAATTCTCTTTTTATCCCCCCAAACTTTATTTCCCCTTGCCTTTGCCCAGGTTGTGATTTGTACCATACTGCGTGCCTGACATTTCACACAATATTTTATGAGCCTTAAAGAATTGATCCTTTTTTCTGAATATTGTATGTTTATAATAAATCATTAATTTTTTTACAAATAGTTTATCAAAATTCAAATTTTTCGTGATTTAACTGAAAAAATTACTCTTTATTAGTGCATCCACACAAAACTTTATTTACTCTCTTTGATGCTGGTGTGAGGAAATATGATTTTTAGAGGGAAAATTGGAAATTATATTATCAATGTAAAGAAAACAATTAGTGGATAGTGAGGCAATGACGTCAGAGACTCATAAGTGAGTTGCCAATTAGCTTGTGATTTTCAAAGTATTTCATGTCATCAAATATTTCATTAGTTATCCAATTTTGCTCAAACTTGTTTTGATTGGTTTATCTTATATTTTGCTTCTATTGAAAGTAAGTTATTTTTGGAGTGGTCTTGGCCTTTAATCATCAACCTAGTGAAAGGGGTACTGAGAGAACACTGACATGACTGAGGAAATCATTTGGGTGTGAAGCAGACCCATGAAAAATAACAATATTATGGTTCAAATTTGACCCCAACCCACAAGACCTTAAATCTACAAAATATAATGAAGTTGGCACTCACTGAGTTTTGTGGACTGAGAAGTTCTTTAAAGGTAATACAAAGTTTTGGTATGGGGTCATGAATTTGGTTCATGGGCAGGTCCAAGCTATTTGGATTAATAATAATAATAATATTTAATTTTTATATAGCGCTTAATACAAATGATTGTGACGTACAGGACATTCAGAGACTTTAAACAAGAAATAACAACAGATGAAATTATTTATATGGCTATCTTTTGGTATGAGTCTGTGGCTATTATGGGCTAGTTCATTAGTGGAAAGTTTTAGTTCTGACAAATTCTTTAATTAATTTTTAATGTAATTAATGTGCTGCGTGACGTACGGGACGCTGCGTTACTTTACTGTAAACCTGGGTACAGCAGCCTCCTTGAAGTACATGTACATGTAGGTTACCGGTATTCCTTTTGCATTGACTGCTGAGCCTGGTAGATGGTTCCAGATCCTTGATGTTCTTGGATGCGGTCTGTATGCACTGGCCACTGCAAGTACATATGTACATGTATGCCCTAAAGTATAGAAGATGCACAGCTTACATGTAAAATATTTTGAAGTGGTTGTAATTCAAATCCATACATGTATGTGTACGTATACTAGGTAGTACATGTATGCTGTCATTAACATTTTCCTTTTTGTATTTCCATCTTTATCTGTATTTTCACTTAATACAGACAAGATCTTTTGACGCCTCTGCAGTAATCTTGACATTAAGCTGCACATTTAGTTCTACATTTAGCTCTACATCTTCAAACAAAGTGCTTCCAATCAATCATCACAATGGCAGAAGCTAATGATAGTTATGATGAGGAATATGAAACGGATGATGACGATGATGAGATGTATGATGATTATTATGACCATCAAGGTATGATAGACGATCCTGTATTTTGTGAGCACAGAGAACCTGACCCAGAGGCCTTTGAATATAAGTGTGTAGACACTGATGGAGCAAAGAATATACTCAAAGAAGAAGTGGACTTCGCTTGTCAAAATCTGAAGGTGAGGCACATTTTTGTTTGTTTTTATTGATTTTGTATTCAGTAGTCTTAAATGAATGTGGAATGGAAATCACTATTTGGTGTTTTTTAAATATTTTTTTTACAAGGCTATTTATTTTTCTTTGAACATAGAAAAGTAAACAAAATAACAAATATACACTTTCTCAAGAGGTTCAGTTTATGACTATGGGACTCTGTGACTCCAATAGTGCCATTTGCTTTGGGGCGTTATAACCAGTACCTCGTAAAGAAAGCAGGGTATATTTGTTATCAAAAATCAAAAATTAAATTTTCAAAAAAATAAAAAAGAATATACTGTAAATGTTATTGATTTAAAAATACAAAAACATTTTAAATTCTAATAACATTTATCAAATTGATAAAAATTATCAAACAATATTAATTATTTTTTAAATAAATATTTAACATTTTACAATTGTATTAAATGTTTCAAAAGAGTTTGCCCAGCCGTAAATAGTACTTTTAGTTGAGGTACTATTTACGGCTTGGGGAAATAGTACGTTTATTTCTGATCATGTGACACACTTTTAACCAATCAAAAACCAATAAATTTTTGATGCAAGATATTTACTGTAGTATCATTTATCTTAGTATATCATGTGGATTGATGTACCCAAATGAACAACTTTCAAGTTGTTTTATGTAACAAATGTGTTAGAGATTTTATGCTGTATGAATCTGAAATACTGGATACTGAGATTTGCTGTTCTGCCGTTTTTCTTGTTTATTTGAAAGTTTCATCAGCTTGTTAAAGCTCTAAGAACAGAACAATATGGAACAAGATAAAAGTATAAGATTCCATAAATGGAAAGGGAAGGGTTTCCAAATTCCCTGCTTTTCATCACCATACATGTATTTGCTGACTGCTGACATAGACAGACTGTAATGGAGGCTTTACTTAATATTATTATTATTTTTGTATTGAAAGTCTTTAGTCTTAACATTTAAAGAATGTGATGTGTACTTGATGTTGCAGGTCCAGCCTAGAGTTGCAAGAGCTCTACTTATGGCACATCACTGGGACCTAGCAGAAGTTCAGAAAAGGTACGTATACAAACACAGTACATCCTTGAAAAAGTATCTAGTTGTTTAACATAATGCTTTTGACAAGTCTTCTTTATAAAAAGTTAAATTTTACTGATGCTTTAGCCTAAACCTCTTCAAATTAGGTGCAACCACCCTTTCATTATAATTAACAGGCAGGAGTATCTGTTAAAATATTTTGAAACACCATGTTGCTGTATTTTGAAAAGATGACTTAACTTGTGGAATCTCAGTTCAAGAACTCTGTCATTAAGACGTGGTCAAACAAAAACACATTGCATGGAGTGCTTTTGAAGATACATCAAAGGTGCTATACATCAATAGTATGCATGAATATATAGAATATCTGCTTCATATACGACTGCACTAATTTAAATCTGGTGCTGGGACTAGATGTACATGGTGTATACCTTAAATTCTTTGTTAATTTGACTTAAGACTAAGCTTAACCCAGTGTTAGGTAGACATGTTAGTAGGACATGAGCATTACCTATCTGGTAATTTATATTTAAGGTATACCAATGTAGCTAGAGAAGCTAGTGAGAGGATTGAGAAAGGATACTGTTATTATATCATTTTCCATTACAGAACTGATCAGGACATTGCCAACATTCTTGTTGAGACCGGCATCCTTCCAAGAGCTGATAAAAGTTTCATTGCTCCTCTACCTCAGGTATCCACTCATTTTTACATCAATATTCAAAAAATCTTTTTATAAATCGTAGAGTTACACTGAAATAAGAGGTTACACCAACATCATGTAAACAGTGAGAAAGGTGTTGTGTAACTTGGGTATATGAGTTGATGCTGCCTGGCTCTGTTAGATGATTGAGGTGTAACAGTTTCTTTCTCATTCACTCTACAGTAACAAAAATGTTCATGATTGAATAAATTCACATTTGTTTGCTTTTGTATCTGTATAAAAAGAAACATCAGCTACACAAGAGCGCAGATAAAAAAAAATGAGGGTATTCCAAATTCCAAAAAGATGACTAAAGCTCTCCATGACAGTAAGAGAGCTACATGTTAGTTTCCTTGTGAGGATCTGCAATAAATACTTGATGATGATACGCAATTATCCCTATCCAAGAAATCATTCACTAATCTAGCAAGTACTTGAGAACAAAACCCTTAATTTTATTATCAGCAAGATATTCCTGTATTCAGAATAGAATTGTAAGCTATTAGGAGTCAAGGAAAGCGATTGCTTACAAGGAAACCAGTTGTTTATTCTCACTTGTTCCAGTAGTATGTTGGAGTAGCTGCAGAGGCAAGAATATACAAAATATTGCCTTGGGGCTGTTGGGGGGGGGGGGGGGGGGGGGGGGGAGTCTAACTGTATTTTGCACCATGTACAGTGTAAATGTATAAAGGTACATGCCACTAGCTGAATGTTTTGTTTTTATTTTATTCCACATGCTATAAAGTGAATGTGATGTTTCATATTGTAGGAATTGGTGTTACCTGCCAGAACAACTTGTCCAGTCTGCACCTTAGTCAAAACCAAAGATGAACTGAGGGCTTTATCATGTGGACATTTCTTTTGTTGTGATTGCTGGATTACACATCTCAGCTTCCGCATCACCGATGGAACCGCAATAGGTATACCAAATAAATGTACTCATAGTGCCAGCATACATGTAGAAGGTTTTACTGTAGACATTAATTTTGTCTTGCTTAAAATATTCCTACTTTTATTCTGATGTAAAAGGTGATTTCACTCGTTCAGAGCCAGAATTTTCAGACCATAGTTTAAGCTTTTTGTGTGTGTGTACAAAATCCCATATTTGTGTGGAATTTTCAGGCCCTCTGATCAAGTCTAACTGGCATCTCTGTGCGTTAACATGAGTTAATGCCCTCCTAGCTCCAAACATATGATTCGTGATACACTGGTGCAAGAGTAGTAGGACTTTGGTGAATATCAAAAGAATATGCCAAGCCTGTGATTAAACCCTGTATTTTAGTGCTGCATATCAATAACAGCAATCATAAAGTGATAACCTGGTAAGCACACAAATGTATTTGCGCGGCATGTGCTTAGGGGTGGTTTGTGCTTAGCTAGGTTTATTATTTATAATGTTGTATATTATGATTAGTCTTCTGGGGGTAGTTGTCAAAATCATATGTATTCAAAGTGAGGGGTTATAATATAGTGGCTTTGGATTTGATAAATACACACATTTGATTCTAAAACTTGGTATAAAAAATGAAAACAGTCTTCTGAAGTTCAGGGATGTGAAATGTCTGATTTTAGATTTCCAACTAAGCCTGCCTTGCAAAAGATTAGTATATGACTGTACAGTGCTAACCTTTGCACTGTACTAATATGCATGGCTGTGGTTTTCACACTGCACCACTCTCGGAACACCCCCTTCTGAGGCAAATATGACTTTTTTTTTCCAGTGTTTGACTCACACAGACATGCAAGTTTCTTTTTACATTCATAGGCTGCTGTGTTTACAAATGTATGTAAGCTGAATCTCTCTATGAAATATTTTAAAATTTAAATATCCAGTCAGAAGGTAGTTTTGATGAATTTAAACCAACTCTATTATATATTGATAATCTGAGTAGTATGCAGGCTCACATATATTGCATCCTGTTTGTTTCCTCTACCTTCAGAAATCCGTTGTATGGCTAATGAGTGCCACATGAGAACTCCAGAGGAATTTGTCTTGTCCCTTCTAAAGTCAGACATCATGAAGCAGAAATATGAACAATTTGCCTTCAGGGATTACATCAAGGTATTGATTCATGTTGATAATGCAATAATAAGGACAGTATTTGAATGAAATAACTTCAAATGAAGTAAGCTACAGAGCTATAGTTAGTATGAATATATTCTACTACCACTATAACATCAAAATGTAGTTTTGTAGTAGTTGTATGAAATGGATTCTTATGAAATATGCTACAGAACTGTATTTGATATCAATATCTTTTAGTCTAGCCACTATTAAAGCTACCACACTACCACCACAAGGTCCAGTAGTAGTAGTAATATAAAGCACTTTTTGTACAACCTGTATCTTGGTCAGAAATCAGTTACTTTCCTTGTGTCAAATATACCTCCCTCCACAACCAAACATGTGTATGCAGTTAATATTGTTCAAAAATGCTTATATTTGAAACAATCACATATTTAGTGTTGATAAACTTTTTCTCTGGGTATGCAAATATTTCTGAGCTCACAATCAACATTTATTAATACCATATTGGTATTATTCCTGGATGCTGTATTCCTATTGTTCAATACATCACAATAACATGATTTTGAAGTATTAAACCAATATTTTCATTTGGAGGAAGGAAGCTAATAATGATGTTCCAATGTCTGTTCATTACTGTTGCAGAGTCACTGGAAATTCAGATTCTGTCCTGGTGCTGACTGTTCTATGGTTGTACATGCAGATGAGGTCAAAAGGAAGAGAGTTGAATGTCTAATGTGCAAAACTTCTTGGTGGTAAGTATGTTCCACGTTTATCAAGTACCAAATACAGTGCCTATAAGAAAGGGTAGTTAATGGGTAAATAGTATGACCTACCCTGAGAACCTTGCAGCATCAGAGGAAACCTTTCTACAACTCGTTTCTTACAATGGATTACAAGCACCCCCCTCCCCCCCTTTTTTAGCGTAAATGAATCCACCTTTTCATAGCTTTTGTTTTAGGTATTAGTATTTGATTAAGAAAAGAGTTAGCTAGTTTTTGCTGCAGGGTTTAATAATGTTATAAATAGTTTACTGTATTGAATTGACCATAGAGCAGTTGTTTAGAAGAAAGAGACTGAATTTCATGTGATTTTAACTTCTTGCCTGTTTGTTGTTTTTATCTTGACAAGTTTTAAGTGTAGTGAGTCATACCATGCACCTGCTGGATGTGAGACTATCAAGATGTGGCTGACCAAATGTGCCGATGATTCTGAAACTGCAAACTACATCAGTGCACATACCAAAGATGTGAGTCTTACAAGGATTCTTTCTCACTATTGGGAACTTTTTTTTCAATTGACGTATATTTTAAAAAACTGGTTTTACATTTAATATTATGTTAATAGATTAAACAGATCAGTTTCTGTAAAGTATTACGACAAAGACAATGATGAATCTAATCAGGGAATTAAAGTATATTGTACATGTTGTTAGAATTAAGTAAATATTGAAGAAAAGAAAGGAGATTATTGATGAAATGAAATAACTATCAAATTATTACATCAAATAAATTTGTGTATCCAAAATTTTGATTTTAGTAAGAACCATCAGTTGTGCAATCACTTGATCTATTTCATGCGAGTGACTTAATTTAGTAAGAGATTAATTTGAGTTAGGTAAAGATTTATAGAAATACTATATGACCCGCATTTATTTACCAAACTTTAATATTCATTTTTAACAAGAATGATAATTCTAATTCTATTGGACAGATATAAACATAACTGAACTAGAGTTAAAGGTAAAGATCAGTTTTGGAAACGCTCCCCTCTCAAAAAATGAAATGGAAGCTCTTATTACCATTCATGTGAAAGAATATGTTTTGACTAATATGTGATGATACAAATTTTGCCGAGAAACCGCCTACTAGAAACGCCTGTTACTAATTGATATATGTGGTAAATTATTATATCTATTTGGACCTGATAGATATCGCGCACGAGTCGTGCATGTCTCGTGGTCCCATATACATCTTTCTGTGTACAGTGCTTGTAACTTTACCAAAGACTGGGCCAAATTTCTTATCATTTTGATGATTCCAGAACCTTGCAGTACACACCAATACTTATATGCTAGATGATCAACATCTTCTGATTGATTCCACAACGTTACTTTCACAATGACCATATTACTTGTCTTTATCTTTAAGTTCTATAGAATTCCAATTTTTTGCTATCCCCATAATCTTACTTCCATGCATTATGTTGATTGTCAAAAGTATCTTAATGCTTCATAAGTCTAGTCTTGTTTCAATGATTGGTTATAGTATTGAACTATTAGACTTTCTTTTGTGTGACTCTTTTTATTTGTATTCTAGTGTCCAAAATGCAACATCTGCATTGAGAAGAATGGAGGCTGTAATCATATGGTAAGTCTTATGTGTTTTTTAAAGAAGTAAAAACAGGCCAGTGCTTTGCATTGTTTGTGAATTTCAGCGTGATTTAAACAATTTGTTATAATTTGTTGGATTCTAAATGACACAATTCACAACTGTTCATATTTGCAACAAAACAGTACCAAATATATTATTGCCATTTTCTTTAACAATATGATGAAATGACTACAACACAACATTGTATTTGAGATCAAAATGCATTTGAAGATTGATATTTTAACAAGTATTCATTGATTTTATCTACTTTTAGCAATGCTCCAGGTGTAAGCATGACTTCTGTTGGATGTGCCTTGGTGGTAAGTATAAAGTCAATGCAATATGGTCTGGTCATTTATTTACATGTTGCTTTGAATACATGCCATATGTACCTGCCCTCACTCAAGGCATTTTATCTTCACTCATGAAATCAATGTGTTTTTTTTATCTCAATGACCAAGGAAATGCAAGGAAGAATAAATGTTTCTAAAAAAAAAACTTTCTATACAAAATAATTAACAATGGAGTTAGCATCACAAATAACATAGGCCGCACCCAGACTTTGCGATAATTTCTCTTCCGAAAATACTGCGGCCTTTACGCCGGCAAATATGGTACTTAAATTCATTAAATACCTTCAATAACCTTAGCAAATATTTCCAGACTGAAATGAAAAATAAAGAAACTCTGACACTAATGGCTTCAGCCCAAACTTGGTATGACAAGATTTAGAGAAGACTTGAAAACATTACCAATGTATTAGCTTATAAGTTATTTGGATTTATTTGATTTTGCCTATCTAGATTGGAAGTCACATGGAAGTGAGTTCTATGAGTGCAGTAGATACAAGGAGAATCCTAACATTGCGAATGAATCAGCTAACGTGAAGGCCAGGGAGGCTCTAAAGAAATACCTCTTCTACTTTGAGAGAGTGAGTATTAAACCATGACTGAAGGTGCAACGTGTAGTAGAATAGAGGTGTCCTTCTATTGCAGTATTGTTTGAGGTTATTTATATCCACTTGCATATTAGGTTCGGGAGAACTAAAGGAAGCAATAAAATCAAATTAAAAAATGGTTGAAAAGAAAGAAAATCTTTTATGTTTTAACTTTACTCACTGTGGAAGATAATCCTAGACTGTATTTGGAGTGAATGAGACTTGCACAGTGAGATGGATACAATGAGACTTAAAGGGATCCGGTAACTTTGTCTCAGATTCTGAAACAAAATTCTGGATTTAGCTCATGATGCAATGATAATTATAAGCCTTTAGGTCAGTCAGGAACCCCATGACTTTTACAAGCCGATCGCCTGTCTGATTATCAAGATATTTATGATTGGAATTACAAATTTTGAAAACCGTTCGCCTGACGGTTTTCATAACACTACAGTCTATTGGGGAAAATTCAGCTAAATTGCACTCAATTCAGCCGAAAGGCTGCCATGTACAATGTTTTTTTATACCACAATAAATAAAAAAATAAAAAAAAGTATGGTAAAACCGGTCACTCAAAGATTTTTTACTTTTTTGAGGCACTTCTTGATCATTTTGAAGCGCAATTTTTTTAGGGCTTCAATATTACACCATATCACAGACACTGATAACATGTAGGGCCGTGTATCTCAGATTTAACATTGTTAAACGATCCCTTTAAACAATGAGACTCGTATAGTGAGATTTAAACAATGTACACATTGACTATGGCAAGCTGTTGTTAGGTTTATTGGTTGAAAAAGCCTGTTAAGAGTTAAAGGTTATATTTCCTCCATGTCGTGGTAGGTATTATTCTCGTTTCACCCAAATATGGTACAAGTAGGTTTCTAAATATGTTATTTTCTAAATGATGGGAGTTGATTACACATGTATTGATGCATGATATGACAGCATAGCACTTCAGCTTACATAATCAAATGAAAGAGTGAGTAATGTACACAGTTTTGTTTTCAGGTTTTGTTGATTGGATGCACTTGATACTGGTTTATAATGTGCATTATTACACATTCTTTTCTATTAGTGGGAAAATCATTCCAAAAGCCTTCGTCTTGAGGCCCAGACACTAAACAAGCTCAATGAAAGGATACAAGAAAAAGTGATGAACAACATGGGTACATGGATTGATTGGCAATACCTCCTTGATGCTGCCTCGCTCCTAGCAAAGGTATTTATTCCTTCAAACTGTATTACTTTATGATAAATATTGTCTTCCTATTATAATCTAATTTGTTAAAGCGCCTTATTTGTTGGGAGTCCCTAACATTTGATTGGAAAATTCCACTTGGATTGTATCATAATGTGAAAGGGCATGTTTTTTAAGACACATCTCTGCAAGGATTTTCAAAACAATTATGTTTCAAGTCGAATATTGATAAAAGAATACAACATTTTGGTTTTCTGCGTAGAACAGAAAACCCAAGTTATGTATTCTTCTATCAATATTTATCTGAAGCCTTACTGTACTGGGGGGGGGGGGGGGCCTGGGCCTTCCCCCCCCCTCCCCCCCCCCCCCCCGATTGAATAAGTATAGCAAAGTAGGTTACGCGAAATATCAATGTCAATGTCAAATGAGCGCGCATCAACTTTATTACATGTATGCATGTTGTGCTTTGTAAAATCTAGCTGAAGCTAAACCGTCTGCAGAATCTGTTCTTTTAATTACGTAAAATTCACTTTAAATAGAACTTATTGCCGATGTGGGATATAAAACAAATATTAACCTCCTTTACTCGGGCAATGGATACAAACTATTAATCGCCGAGGTGATCTCAGGACTACCATCATCCCTCGCATTGCGGCTCGGGCTGATAGCAGCCCCGAGATCACCTCGGCGATGATAGTTTGCACCATTACCCATGTAGTCGGTTAATATTTGCGTACTATATAGTGCATGTAAGTGTTTGTGTCATCTTACCATCATGCATCAATGCTCGTCTTCATGGTATTTGTTCTCTTGTTGTTATGTACAGTGTCGATACACTCTGCAGTATACCTACCCTTATGCCTACTTCATGGATGCTGGCCCACGTAAGAAGCTGTTTGAATACCAGCAGGCTCAACTAGAAGCAGAGATTGAGAATCTATCTTGGAAAGTAGAGAGGGCAGAGACCTATGACAGGGGGGTAAGTCATAACAAGGATCAGCAACTCTTCATATCAAGTGTAATGTGCAAGATCAATTCTGGGAATGAAAAATACATTGAAGTGAAAGTGAATAATAATAATAATAGTGATTACATTTATAGGGCGCTTTAAACAGGCGTTTCTATTAAAGTGCACAGGTGGTACTGTCTAACTCAGTATAATTATTCAACATGTTCAATAGCTTAAAAGCAACAAAATCAAATCAAATGAATGATTGCATTTGTATATTCATATTGCATGCTCACATGAATATGTGTTATGTCCACATTCAGCATAGATTTGGAGTGAATAAGAATTTTGAAATCTTGGAGCTGTCATACATTTATTGATCTCCTGGAATATGACCAATTCGCTTATGTGAATATTTTGTTTTGTTACAGGATTTGGAAAATCAAATGGATGTTGCAGAGAAGAGACGTCAAACCCTTCTGAAGGATTTCCATACATTATGAAGGACATCTTGTAAGCTTTTACTTTAGCTTTGTATCACTGGATGCACTACAAATCCTATTCTTATGGTTGGATTCATGATGTGGAACGATTGATTACTTGAAAAAGACCTGGATTAAAACTCTCAGATCAGATATTTTATCATATTTTGACATTTTTCTCCGGCTGGCGTTTTTTCTCTCCAGTAAACAATCATTGATGTGTAATGGTTTCATTTTATCAGTAACCTTCTAGACACTTAATGAATAATTCAAATGGCAGTTACTCCATAATGTATCACCCATAATCCAAATGACATGATTTAGATTGTCAGTCATAAGAGAACCAAGCAAGTTAGCCCAAGGTCTGTCCACTAATTAAAGGCTGATAGTTTTCTTCTCTAAGGCGACAGGACTAAAGCAAAGGTTTCAATGAGAAGGAATATGAGAGGAATCTACGAGGCATTACTAAAATGAAGATGAGCTTAAGGGAAAACAAAAGTCTATTTATGTTTAACTAATATGGACCACTTTGCAAAGAAAGTATGTTAAGATCACTCAATATAGTTTATGTTAAAGAGTCAGTTTTGTAGATGAGAACTGTATTACTTTTCCTTATAAGACTTTTTTGCTGAGTCTTGATTGAAAATTTGACTCTAAAATGGCTTTCAATCTCTGTTCTTGTGTTATGTACCGTTTATACATTCCCCATATGAAAGTCCACTCAAGCATCATCTTCAGATGAACAGGTAAGAGAAAGTTTCAGGGGTCTGATGAAGAATAAGAAAGTTATAAATGTCATTTCCATTTTATTGATTTCCTGCCAAGCAGCTCACCATTTGTTTGTTATCAACATTTTTATGTTTTACATTTTTCTCTAATGCCATTGATATGATATTGGAAATACTTTTTACCCACCTCCTTTATGACATAGGTTTATGTGTTGATCAACTTCCAAAAGAAGGGACATTTCTAATTATGTGCACAGACAAATGAAAGAGCTGATCATGAGGGTAATTAGGTGATATCTAATATGACTGTGATCTATATCTATCTTTCTTTCCGTTTATCAGATTGTTTTTTCACACTTTCTCAAATCTATGTTTGTACATTCATTTTGGTTATGACCTTGGCGGGAATGCTTGGAAGATAACTTCTCCTAAAAACTCAAGATTATTGATATTGTTTATTGTAAATCTGCTCTTTACACATTAACCATTGATTTGGTACAAGAATTGTCTACTTAGAGAGGAGTCCAATTTTGGTGTAATGATCTCTTTAAGGATAATGTGAAATGTGATACTTTAAGAGCTTCATGATGTGTATATGATGGAGTTTTATATCACTCAGATCTAACTTTTTACACCTGGATCTATACCTTTCAGAAGTTTCACTCCCATTTGCTTTTGACCGACTGTCCTGTACTTCATTGTGCTATGGAATATGTGTACTTTATTTATCACAACATTTCATGTACAATTAGTTGCATAGACCTCTAAACTTGAGTGTGTATTATCATAGGAATATCAAGTAAATAAGTAAGCGCAAAGTCTATATATATATATATTATATGTAGGTCAAATGTCATTCTGCGTGAATTTGGACCACGTATGTCCAAAAGCAGAAAGCGACCCGACAATTTAAACAATGCTTATTTTGGACCAGGGGGAGGTGTTACATTGCACTGCTGGCTCACCACCAAAGAAGAGTATTGTTCATAACCACTGACGACAGGTGTAAGATCAACTGATGATCCCCCTGGTGGTGCAAGAGACAGTTATCACCATAGTCTATTGTTTTCTTAAACTTGTAATCGTTATATCCCCAGAACGGTTTTAAGTGTCGGTCAAATTTCAATATTTGTTATGGCAGTACTTATTATAAGACTCATCACAGGTATTTATTTTCATACCGTCATCTAATATTTAGCACCATCAGGAGAGGAAACACATGTAGATATTTCATTTGTAATTTGTTCTTTATTTGGACTTCAAACTATAATATGCATGAACAGTGTAAGTAGAAGTGATTAAATCTGAGAGTAATTAGGCCACGGACACAGAATGTTCCCTCCTCCCGACCTAAAAATCAATGATGTCTTTTTTTATCACAACTTCTTAAGAAATGTTTAAGTGATGAAGTGAGTAGAGTTGGACAGGTAAGGTCGAAGGTCAATATATATGAGAACATTAATAGTTCATGAATGTGCAATTATATTAAAATGAAAATATTTAGTGGAACAATGTTAATGATAATGAAGTGAATTTAGGCAGAGGCATATTGTAGACAAAGTCATATTCTGGATGAAATATAGAACCAAGAAAATGGCACAATTTTTTGAAAAACATTCTCTCCAAGGAGAATCATGAATTGCTAAATAAAAGCAGTCTGTAGCTTGTTATCTTAAAAGCATGTAGAGCTTAACTTTATCATTTTCATTCCCAAAACACTTACATATCACCCAAAACAATACCTAAGTTAGGATATTGAAGCAAAATATAACATTGATGCAGTACATAGCTGTTCATAACACTTGATAATTTCCTTACAAGGTATATGATTTGGGTGAGAGAAATATATTAAAAAATATAAAGAAAAAGCAAGAAAAATAGAAAAAAGCAATGATGGGGGCCATGACCAGATACGTTTTAGCACTTAACTCAATTTGTTAATGGTAGTTTATTGTTCTGTTCTGATATACATGGTTAATATTCAAATCAGATCATAATTACCTATTATACTATGTATACTGTGAAGCAGGATACACAAGTTTCTAGAGACTTTTATTTGTTATGATTCTAGAATCCTCCAAATAGTTTTGAAGCTGATATGGATAGGAGCCAAACTGCCTTGTTCATCGGTGATGCACACTGATTGTATTTGGGCTTTAAATAGCCAGAAAGCAAAAATGTTCTACAAATTAATGTCCTGAACTGTTTTAAAATCCTATCATGTATGACATCTAACCAGTGAGCTAATTATGCTTAGAAATGACTCAAAATGTTATTCAATCAAAAGTCATCTTCTTTTTAAGGAGCTTAATGTGTTAGAAATCAGATTTTAAAAAAGAGGATCAAATTCAGGTACATTTTTCTGTACAGTGAACATCTTGTGTTCAAAATTAAAAATGAGCCATGCAAAGTAGCTAAATGACAAGAATGGAGATCATTTTGAGTCTTCGTACAGCAAATATACTTTTGATTATCTACAAGGTATTTTGTTTGAAGATGACTTTTTTTTAACGACAATAATATCGGATGTCAAAAATCGACCTTTGATACAAAATTTGTGATATTTTATTACTGAAAATAGATAAATGTTTGAGTCAATTCAGCTTTTACTCTAATAATAATCTGTATTGTAAATTACTCCAGAAGTAATTTGGCAACATGTAAAGAGTAATGTATTACTCTATGATGTCATTGATGTGTATAAATTCTGGGATTGCAAGCCTTTAGAGAAGTTGCCTCAAATGGATGTGGACTCTGTATATTTGATCGCGTAATGTACTGGATACAATGACACAAAAGCTTGCATCTATCTGTTAACAACTAAATTAATTGTATCCCTTGTTTAATTTTTTGTTTTGTTTGACTGGTTGAATAAGGGCCTTTCTTGAATACATTTAGATGTAAGCTTTAATTGTCACATCAACTTAAATCGACAAATCAATTTTTCACATAAATGAAAAATTACAAAACCGGTACATGTTTTGATCAGAGGTTATTCATATGACTTGAAAAGTTAGGAATATACTATGCAAGAAATGTTGATTACCCTAAATAGAGAGGTGGCCATATGAAAACTCTCCTGTCCAGTAAATAATACAATTTCCAGATCCACTTCTTTGGCTCAAAGATTTAGATTATCAGAAATATCTTTCATCATAGAATAACTGTAAACAGGGTGTACTTATATCAATCAATAATATGCCAGAACAAAAATATAATACATGTACCGTACTCTAATTAGGTTGAATCATATAAAGCACTTCAGTGTTGATTATAAGTGTTTGATCCTTTGCACACAAAAAGATGTCATATTATTCAATGTGATTTACTGGTAGAGGATAAAAACTGCATTTCTACCTAATGGGTGAGTGATGTTGACTATAGATCATATGTTTGTTATATAGCAAGTGGAAGGACATTTTATGAATAAAAGTTTGGAATTCAATATATGTTGTAAGTTACATGAATCTTGTTTTATGTGTGATGAAGAAAATGCATGATTCTCCTGTACGAGGATGTAACTAAGGCTCTTTAAACATATTAAGGTAGAAGAGGGTGTAAGGCTCTTTAAACATATTAAGGTAGAAGAGGGTGTAAGGCTCTTTAAACATATTAAGGTAGGAGAGGGCGTATGGCTCTTTAAACATATTAAGGTAGGAGAGGGAGTATGGCTCTTCAAACATATTAAGGTAGGAGAGGGTGTTTGGCCATTTAAACATATTAAGGTAGGAGAGGGTGTAAGGCTCTTTAAACATATTAAGGTAGGAGAGGGTGTATGGCTCTTCAAACATATTCAGGTAGGAGAGGGTGTTTGGCCATTTAAACATATTAAGGTAGGAGAGGGTGTAAGGCTCTTTAAACATATCAAGGTAGGAGAGGGTGTATGGCTCTTTAACCATATTTAGGTAGGAGAGGGTGTATGGCTCTTCAAACATATTCAGGTAGGAGAGGGTGTTTGGCCATTTAAACATATTAAGGTAGGAGAGGGTGTAAGGCTCTTTAAACATATCAAGGTAGGAGAGGGTGTATGGCTCTTTAACCATATTTAGGTAGGAGAGGGTGTATGGCTCTTTAAACATATTAAGGTAGGAGAGGGAGTATGGCTCTTTAAACATATTAATGTAGGAAAGGGTGTATGGCTCTTTAAAGCCCCTATCAGAAATTGGCAAGCCCTCAAAAACTTATTACATAATTAATCTGTAGTTATTTTCGTTATGAATGCAAACTGAAGCCCTGATTTTGTACACATCAAATGGGGTGAATACAATTTTTTCTCAAAATTTCAAATTTTATAAGAAAAACTAATGAATTTGGCTACTATAATTTTGTTTACAACATTTGGGATCTTTCACATGCTTTAAGGTTTCATTAGATTGAAGGTAATACAAAAGTTTGGTATGGGGTCATGAATTTGGTTCAAATGAACATATTGGAAGAATATGCGATTTTACAATTTATATTCAATGATCGTTGTCGCGGTTGAATTCGGGTCGAAAGTGATGAAATCGTAAACAAATAAAGTCTTTATGTTGTATAGCTCCCTCTCAAGACTGATATTTACTTTAGCCTTAAAACAATGTTTCTTGACTACAATCGACCGATTTGCTATTTCCGTTTGGAAATTATATATTGAAACTGCACATTCTGAGATTTTCATGGTCGCAGCTCCCATGGAATGAGTGGCCTCATATTTGAAATTTACCGGGAGCACGGTAAATGTTCGATTAATCAATTTCTCGAAAGCAGAAGTGTTTTAGGGGCTAAATTTTCTAGTGCTTATAATACATCCACAGGAGCATCCAAATATATCAACATTTTCTAAAAAAATTACTATCCATCTAATTTTCAAGATTTCCCAAAACTTTGCATTACCTTTAAGCAGAGAAGGGAGTAAAATTCATAAATAATTAGAAGAGGAGTCTGTGAGGCTCTTTTAGCATTAAACAGGGGATGATGTAAGCAGTGGCGGACCCAGGGGGGGGGGGGGTGCAAAAAACGTGTCACACGTTAATTTTACCTTTTTTGGGAGATGGGCCCCCTCCCCTGGCGCTCAAGGGGTTAGGGTTAGGGGGGGGGTGCGATTTCTCTAATTTTTAAGCCCCCCCCCCCTCACTGAGTGAATTATCGGCCGGCTATTTCGCCGCCAAATATTTTCTCACGAATTGGGCCCCCTCCCCTGCCACCGGTTGGATCCGCCCCTGTGTGTAAGACTCTGCAAGCATCAAATAAAGGGGACCGGTGTAGTGTGGGGCTCTTTAAACACTGTTCGAGAAGGGTGTAAGTCTCTTTGAGAATTAGATAGGGAAGGGTGTAACACTCTTTTAGCATTATATAGGGAAGGGTGTAACACTCTTTTAGCATTATATAGGGAAGGGTGTTACACTCTTTTACCATTATATAGGGAAGGGTGTAACACTCCTTTACCATTATATAGGGAAGGGTGTAACACTCTTTTACCATTATATAGGGAAGGGTGTAACACTCTTTTACCATTATATAGGGAAGGGTGTAAGGCTCCCGGGGCACCAGGACAGGGTGTAAGAGTTGATAAGGCTTAGATTGAATAAATCTTCCTGCAGGTATTAGACAGTGGATTGTGTAAGTCTCTGTAAGCAATAGATAGTTGACGGTGTAAATCTCTATAATCATTAGAAAGTGGAGGGTGTAAGGCTCTTGGGGCATCAGTGCAGGGTGAAAGACCTTTTAGATAGGGGAAGGTTTAAGACTCTTCCTGCAGATATTAGACATGGGATGGTGTAAGACTTCAAGTGGTAGACGTAAGGCTCTATCCCTGAGCATTAGATGTTGGAGAGTGAAATTAGGCTCTCCAACATAAGGGGTGTGTGTATTGTGTTTGTGCGGGTGTGCTCGTATGTGTGTTTGCGGGGTAATCCTATAACGTGAGATATGATATGAAAATACATTATTTTGTTTTGTTTGTTTTGTTTTATTTCCACTTTTTCATATCAATACAAAGAAACATACAAATAAATATAATGAATAACAGGTAGGTTTGACAAAATTTGTTTCTAGTTAAATTAAAAGCTTCATACAAAAGGAAAAAGCAGGAGACCAAATGTCGTAAGCGTAAATGCTTGAAGATGACCGTGGCCTCTGCCGAGTTAACAAACTAAAAGAATAATAAAGAATTATCAATAATAATGATAATAATAATACAGCATTTGTTATGCGCTATCGATCTAGTAAACTATTCTAGTAAACGACCCTTTAAAGGTAATGCAAAGTTTGGGGAAATTTTGAAAATTGGATGGATAGTAATTTTAGAAATTTTGATATATTTGGATGCCCCTGTGGATGTATTATAACCACTAGAAAATTTAGCCCCTAAAACTCTTCTGCTTTTTGAGGAATTGAATAATCAAAAATTTACCGATCCTCCCGGTAAATTTAAAATATTTCAAATAGCGCTTAATAATGCCATTACATGATAGCTGCGACCATGAAAATCTCAGAATATGCAGTTTTAATATATAATTTCCAAACGGGAATAGCAAATCGGTCAATTGTAGTCGAGAAACACTGTTTTAAAGCTAATGTAATATCAGTCTTGAGAGGGAGCTATACAACATAAAGAGTTTATTTTTTTAAACAATTTCATCACTTTAGACTCGATTTCAACCGCAACAACGATCATTGAATATTGTACAGTCCAGTCGCATATGCTTCCAATATGTTCATTTGAACCGAATTCATGACCCCATACCAAAACTTTATATTACCTTTAAAGGTAATACAAAGTTTTGGGAAATTTTGAAAATTGGGTAGATAGTGAATCTTTACAATTTTTATATATTTGGATGCCCCTGTGGATGTATTATACGCACTAAAAAAATTAACCCCTAAAACACTTCTGTTTTCGAGAAAAATTGAATATAAAAATTTACCGGTGCTCCCGGTAAATTTTGATAAATTTCAAATAGCGCCTACGGCCGTACAATGGTAGCTGCGACCACGAAAATCTCAAAATATGTAGTTGTGATATATAATTTCCAAACGAGAATAGCTAATCGGTCGATTTTAGTCAAGAAACATTGTTTCATTGCTAAATGAATATCTTGACCTTGAGAGGGTGCTATACAACATAAAGAGTTTATTATTTATAATTTCATTACTTTAGACTCGATTTCAACCGGGACAACGATCAATGAATATTGTAGGAACGCATATGCTTCCAATATGTTAATTTGAACCAAATTCATGACCCCATACCATAACTTTATATTACCTTTAAGCCTCCATTGCTATATCAGATACATTATCCCACTAATCATAATGTTGATTAACCCTTTACACTAAATTTCGCTTCAAACTGATTGTCATCAACCAAAACTAAACTTCATGAACTTGAGACCAATTACCATATATCAGCAGCATCAGGATATGCCCTATTTCTTAACTATATTTTTGTTTTCCCCCCATGATTCAGGAAACTAAATAAACTCATTAATACTTTTTTTGTCAATAATTAAATCAGTCCCTACCCATAAAAGACAGAAATCACTTTTACAGTTAAGTGGTGTGTACATGTATTTGAAAGCACCTCGTCTTACATTTTAAATGACTCGCGGACAACGATCGTGTTAAAATCTTGTTTAACTTCTATTCATTAGAATACTCATTCGAAAAATTCAGAACATTTAAGGTTTTTCATGCCTTTAAACCATAACAATTGGCGGATGGGCGACTTTAAAAAGGGAAAAGACTATAGCTTGCATAATTATATATGACTAAGAGCTGAACATTTATTTTATTTTACCTGATCAAGGACTCGAAATTTTACAAAGTCATGTGAACGTGATCCAAGTAGTTCCACCCTGTCCACTTCCCACCTCGGTGACAATATGCTAGAGCTAGGTCCCTTCACATCATGTTCGTACCGGAGTTTCCAGAAATCCCTTTTGGGTTAACTTCAGGAAGTGTGACGCAGAGAGAGAAAGTGTGTGACACACACATCCAACACGTCGATGATACATCCAGTATAAGGGGTACCTCAATCGTTTAATGTCTATCAGAACATTCCTCAGCCCATTATCTATCAACTCTATTTGAAAATAGCACTCTCGTAATTACGGTTGCCGTAGTTAGTTCGCGGCTATTTATCATAATTTTTAATTATTTTTGCTATTGGGGTTTCCTTTTCACATTTATACTCGAGAACCGTCTGGCAAGTACTGAGCCTATTAAAATGGAAAGCGTTTCATGTCTTGGAAACTCTTCCACTATTTACAAAAGATGAAATTCTGATCCGGTTGCAATGAATTCAATTAAGTTGTCTCCCGTAAAGTATAAAAGACCCTTGCTTACAATAGTTTTTATCACCTGACGAAGTATCGCAGTAGCATACGAAACGTCGTGATCTTTTAGATTCCTTATTGACCACATTGCGAGACAAACGAATATCACTAGCGATATTATTTTCGATAAGTTGTCTTTTGACAAGAATATCAAAATATATCTCTATCAATATTTCATTTATGGTTCTTCCCGTCTTTCATGGATCCTAAACAACTATAATGTCTAATATTGCAATTTTGAACCGTTTCAGAATTCTATACACGTCCCTTTTATCAATATATAATCAATGCCATTTAATAGAATGTGATCCAAAGCCCAACTGTGTCAACCCAGTTCGCATCGTCCATTTATTCATTTTATCCATCATGGTTAAATGTTTTATCCAACATAATCATACTATATTATGTCCACAGACGTAACGGGAAAAGAGGCCGGGGTTGAGTATATTCGGGCAACACCCATTATATTCAGACACTGATGTCCTCTTATACAATGTACGAGCAGTGAGATTGTTTTCCATATTTTATGTATTTTGATGACGAAATTGTTTTATTTTCTTCTGTACGCATTATAAAGTGTCAAATACTTCAGAAACTCAGGGGTTGATAATTGGGCTAGAGATATGCAGTCACCCTTCCCCTGACCAGGTATTTACCTATGACTAAGTTTAATGACCATAGAGTTTAACCACTTTGTCCAAAATCAATTTGTCTAATTCTCTACTAATCAATTGGTCAATTAAGATTCATAGCAATGGACCAAGCGACAATACGAATGAGCCACATAATGTGAGGGCCCTCTCTTCGCCCCCTAGCTGGCTGGCTTGTGCATGATTCGTCATCATGACCGAAAGCGAGGATATTATAGCCACATAACTAGTGCACTCCCTCATACTCTCCTAGCTTCCTATTCGTATTTAGGTTGCCCCCATCAGTTGGCTTGTGTGAGTAACTATCCTATTGCCCTCACTATTATTTGCAGTTTAATCAAACGAGACTGGTTGTAAGCTGGATTATTTTGGATGCAGATCGATGTTAAAGTTATCAACTTCACTGGATTATTAGATCATAACATACTGTCTTCATCATGAATTCCACATGTCTTTGTGATCAATTGTGGACATCTACTACTTAAGTGCAGGGAAAGCTGCATTTGGGACCAAATTGATACCTGAAGCAATCGTACTACGGATACTTGGAACATTGAATTATAGGCTTAGTAGTAGTCAACATAAAGGAAGATGTTGAGCAAACTTCAGTTTTATATGAATGTTGTGACTGCGATACTGTTGGCATTGGCTCTGATTGACCAGAATGTTATAGGACAAACTGACATTGATCCAGTAGGTCCAGGTGTCTGTAATAATTTGGTCAGGTAAGTTTACTTCAGGCTCAAATGTGGCATTGCAAACACCAATCTCTTAACTATTCGTCCTATAATGCTCAGCTTTTGTATTTGTTTAAATATATCTATAACCTATGAGTAATTAAATGATTAACACTTTGAGGGGGTGGGAAATGGTAAGAGGAAATATAACATTGATAGACCTACGAAGTTGGCATGAATGAGAATTGTGTGGATGTTTGAACAGAATTGGTTAACAAAATGAAAATCATTAATTTAGAAATAATTGCTATTGGCACTGAAATAAATGTCAGCAATCCTTTTTATTTTGTCTCTACAGACAAAATTACCTTTTTTCAGAACAACCCCGAAACAGCCCCCCCCCCCCCAAAAAAAAAAAGAAGTTATTCAGAAGAACTAAAAAAAAAATCATGGTTTAATAATAATAATAATAATAGTTCGTCCTTATATAGCGCATTTCAGGACCACAGGCCCTCTCAATGCGCTTTACAGATATATATTATTATATCTCCACTCCCTGGGGAGCATTCCAGCCAGTCGCCATTTTACAAGCGCCGTTTAGTGTACAATAATGGAATAAATGTTATCAATGTCATCACCATCTCGATTCTCCTATTCATAAAGCTTCATAAACATTCAGACTTTCTATAAAGGTGGGGGGGGGGGGGGAGGGGTAATTTAAGCCACACATTCACCCAATTGTTTCTTTGAGTTTTCTTTCTTGCAATCCAGTTTGTTTCCTTGGTTGTAATACAGGCATTTATACACCTTGAAGAAAAACAAAACAGGGAACAGGCAATGCGGAGATGTAGACATCCGCAGCTAAATATATAACTGTATACATGCATACAGTTAGAAGTAAGGTTTACCGAGTGCACAGATTTACCTATCGGTGAAAAACTCCTTACACACTTCCTAATTCAATATCCCTTCTTGATTCGAATTCGACCTCTCCTCAAATTTGAGTGGAGTGCTAATGCTGATTTAGTTAGCCAATATTACGTGAAGCAGCCTCAATTTTAGGATGTAAAAAATACGAGAGATATTAAGGTGATTATTTAATGAGAATTTTGATCATGTTCACTTGTGTCCTACGATTCTTTGCACCAGGATATATGCAGCATGGACGTCTCCCAATATCTTGTCATGGCGTGCTGTCCCAATTCACCTAAACCAAATAAGACTGCTGTCAATGTGTTATATAAATATATATATATATATATATATATATATTTCACATCATTTGGCGTGTGTGGATGTGAGTGTGTACTCGTTCAATATAGAGAAAAGAGTATTATAAATAGAGCACTCTAAAGTGACCAGTAGGTCTTACAGCTCTAACAATGTAGTTTTTAAATCAATCATTCATAAAGAGGATAACTCTCTAGGTTGACAATTGCGATTTAATAATCCAAAATCTTCACCATCATTTAGTAATTAATTTCAAAGCAATGATTTGACAGTAACGGCAAAACAGAGTTAATGTGATTAATTAAGAAAAGAAAATCGAGTTTGCTAGATAAAGCGATCGAGTTATTTTGCTAATTTGCAATGGAAAGCATTGATTATTATTAGTGGCCGGAGCGGCTTCTCCATCCATGTTAGCCGGAGATGATGTAATTGGAGAGTGATGGGTGAGAAGTAAGAATCATAATTATGTCGTGTGTCACCACTCAAGTTCGAATGATTTGGCATGCCTTTGTAATTCAAGTAGATCTTGAACTTGAATGAAATGTTAATGTAACTGTATTTTGTGTATTCGAATGTCAATTAAAGGTCAGAACGGTTTAAAATCAAATTAGAGTTATTTTTTGTTCGATTTTTGGCGGAATGTAAGTGAACAAATTTTACCAATGATTCTCCAATCCTTAAAGCCATTCATGAAAAATAACAGCTGTTAACCAACCCATACTGTCTTTCAATATGATAGGAAATTCATTACCTTTTAAGCCCCACTGCACTACTTATAGCTACTTGTGCCCTCTATATAGCAAACAATGCCTAATTGGTGCCTGTTGGTACCCCATGATCCTCTTTTTCTTATGTTAATTGAGAGCTGATTTGATGAGATAACCGTCTCTCAGTGACCTTGCAGGGAGGTCTAATCCCCTGGCCAAACTAGTACAGACGGAATTAAAAAGTTACATTCCAACGGCATTTGAAAGAGAATACTAATTTAGAACTTCCCACGAAAGGGCTTGAAAATTGCTTTTAGTGGGAAAATAACGACCATTACTTTTCGAATTGACTTAAGTGATTGCTTCTTCTTCTTCTTGATTTGATTTTGTTTGGCAACCAGTCACAGATGACTATTTTTGCCACACACTATTTTATGAATTATTTATATATATACAATCATATGTACAATTTCATGTCATAAATGACTATTTTTAGGATTCTTTCTCTTTGCTTTTTCTTCTTCTTGATTTGATTTTGTTTGGCAATCAGTCACAGTTGACTATTTTTGCCACACACTATTTTATGAATTATTTATATATATACATTATAAAATTATGTACAATTTCATGTCATAAATGACTATTTTTAGGATTCTTTCTCTTTCCATCCCCTTTCCTTCCGCTTATTTTCTGTTTAGACCCTATATATATATTTTTTCTTTTTTTTTAGAGAGAAAATTCAATAAATTAATAAATTTAGAAAGAGATGGCCTAGCCTAGCGAGTTTTTATGCGCACGTACGTGCGCGTTCACATACCACCTCTCTATGCACATTGTGTACTTCGCACTCACCCCCACCCTTTTCAAAATGCCATCTTACCAGTCTTTGAGGTGCATTTCGCAGACTTTCGGTTTTAACCTAGGTCACTCCGGCATAGGTGAGGGGGTGCCAGCTGGCATGTGATGTTGAAGGCGATCACCTAATTGTTAGAAAAAATTAAATGGTCAAATTAGTTACAAGTATTGTGGGCTTTATTGGTGCAAGGAAAAGGAAAAGAGAAGATAACAAAAAAAATCAACTAAGTAATAGTCTGATTTTCAGACCCTTTTACCGAATGGTCGTACGTTTTGTGCCGCACGAAGATTCAATCAATTTTATTTTATCCATTACAAGTAGTGGGTTATTGATGTAGACAACTGCTTATGTATCTGTTACAGCTCATTTTATGTAGTTTACAGTAAAAAGATGTCAGTAGTGTCTTACAGTGAAGTCTAGAAGGTAAACGGGTTTTGCATACTAGGACACTGCTGATGTTTACATTTCACAGATAGACATACATGACATATTCATAATTCCTGCAGAGTTCTACAGAATTTGATGTTGGCTGCAAAAGGGACAAAGTATCTTGAAGATAAAACAAAGAACAAATACTTATTTGCATAATCATAATGGCAGGATCGCATATGACTGAGCAAGCACGATGTGTAATTGGTAAAGGACATTGTTCAGCTGCATCCTTTAATTTCCTCAAACAATATGTCAATGTGCCTTACAGAGTGTGCTTTCTTCTGAGTCATCCTCCTATTATGTTTATGGTCACATTTTAAAGAAAAGAACGTGAGCTATTAAGGGATATGTACTTTCAATAATAAATAATTTCAATTAAAACTTCTTTTCTTTTCAAACCATAATGAAACAAACATATTTTTGACAATTGGGTTTCTGTCTCTCGCACTTAAGGCTGTCTGAAATCAGTTATGCATAAGTTGAACAGAGACCATGGTGTCATGTAAAAGAAGAGAAAATAGTTTTTGTCAGTGATGCATACATTGTACAAAGTGTAACTTGGGATTATTGAATAACTTATTCTTAAATCTGGGTTTCCTTTTACAGGAGACACCCTGCATATCCCATTCTGCAACCCCTCCCCGCGCAGCCTCACACACACACACGCACACACAGTATACTCAAATCCCTATTTATAGCTCTGCGAATATTAAAGATAACCTCGAGATGAGACAGAAAAAAGGAGTAAGAGAAAATACAAAATTGACACGCAGAACAGACAAATAAGGGAGGGGGGGGGGGTGAAGAAGAAGAAGAAGGGGAAAACGTAGACGTTAGATCACTTAGCTATCGTTTACATATCGAATGACAAATCTTTTAGCTATGAGGCATTATTGGATTCAAGATGTGTAAAACTAAGATTGTACAAACAGAAAGCTTTCACACCAGATGTTTCCTTCAGAAAACGAATGCATATACGTTTATAACGTGCATAATTCTTAGTCGAAGGCCACTTTAGAAAGGAACGCTGATGCCTAGACGTGATGTGTATACTGTCATGTATGCAGAAGATTGTCAATAATCAGGCAGCTATTAGTGATCGACTTTTAAACTAAATAGGCCGTATGACCATTCATTTGATCTATATATGGCATGGTCGTGACAGGGGTCAGGGGATGACCTGCTTCCACTGAAGATACCGATCAAATTAATATGAATTTACTGTCTTGAGTTTCTCCTATATACGCTGAAAGTATGGAGAAATATCCTCATATTTAAGGAAATTTTGTGGGTGGCATATATCATTTAAGGTTCGCTAAAAAGAAAAGACCCTCATGAGCGTACATTTGGAACAAATTAACATTCAAGTCATTTTGTGTGTTGGAATTAACGGGAAAGCTGTTAGTCACTTCGTCTCGATGACACGGCCGATTCAGACAATTTTAAGTAGTGATTACAACTTTAAAAAAAATAACATTCTCATTTTTGTGTCCGATTTCATCCAAACTTTCACCCATCTGCTTCTAGAGTAGTTTATTATTAAGGTTGGGTTCCCTTAAATAGATTCTTAACTAAATTGACACAGATAACCTTCCTTTAAAAGGTGCCCTTACAAATGGTAAAGAGCTAGGCTTGGGATGTATTGCAAAGAGAATGCCTAAGAGCGTTCGTGAATTGACTTCGTACATTTCACTTTGTTCAAATGCCACAAATCTTAACATGATGACGTAATTTTCGCCAGCACGTCATTTCTACAAATTTCAAACATTCAAATCGAATCTCTATGGGTTGTGTACAACCATACGTCGGACTGTAAAATAAAAAGAAAACGAAGGGGTCAAAGTCTTTATTAATGTTACTTTAATAAGTTTTGCTTTGAAACTTTACTTTATCTTGGATGAATAATATTATTAAAGTAATACCAATTTGTTCGTAACAATAAATTTTAAAATATTTTCAATTTACAACTTTTTTTGCTCTGCAATAGGCTTGTAAATGTATTTTTAATTTACATTGTAGCGTAGTGTAGTGTCCATCATTCACAAAGTAGGCCATTAGTATTTGGATATTTAATAGCGTATATCATCAATATATATCCCTCTCTGATAAGTTTACATTTGCTTATATCAGAAATATGCATTTATTTCATATTAGAAATTGATTCTTTTTGTACCGTTTTTCAGGCTAACATTGTACCGTATACAGGATTGACGAGTAGATCACAACCGTCTATTTACCCCGTATGATGCCTCATGCACACTATGACTCACACCTGTTTCTATCTACCTGCCAAGATTAAATTTATAGCATAGCACGATCATATCGTCAAGTGACAAATCTAGCCCAAGCACTGTTTGCATCATCGCATTTATTGGAAGGGATTTAAAGATATTCGGTTGATCAAGATGCAGTCGGCTATACAAAGTGCATTAACTAGGTTTACACTCTGAAACATGTCTCCAGAAGGTATAATGCATGATTTCTAAACTTTCTGTCAACATTCATTAAAAAAAAGTGAATTGCAATTCGTAACTGATATCTATAAATGTATGTTCTTATCATACTTTGAATGGCCAACCCTGAAGAAGTGACCAAGGATTACAGGATCTACCTCTCCTCGTATCATGATGATGATGATGATGATGGCCAAGAATATCATTTTGAAATTATGCATGTATATATCGATTCTTGTATACATAATGTGAACGATATTATTTGATAAAGGATCCCTGTGGAAGGGAAAAAACACAAAACAAAAACATACATTGGGGTCAAATGGAGTCTAATTTTACCAAGCGTACATTGTTATTTATTCATGTTCCTATAAAAGATATCAATAATGTTTTTGTTATGTAAAAAGGCCATTGCACACATTACTACACGAATACAACTTAATTGCAAGATTGGTAGATACGAAGATTAAAAAATGTATATTCTTTCGGATGAAGGTCCAAAATGGTCATCTAAATAACCATGTATGTATATAGGGATATTATCTTGAGAGAAGCTAGACCCGAACTGGACCATTTTACCAATAAGCTGAAATATATCAGTAACCGCCTTTATTTCCGTGTCACAAATTGCTTCTAAATTATTTTTTCAAGGAAGTTTATATTGTGCTACAAATTCATAACCTATAGTAATCCATAAATTTACCCTCATTGATCGATAACTCTCAAGGTAATGATAATAATATGCAGTTTTTGTATAGCGCATATCACATTATAACATAACGTTTCTAAGTCTATGCGCTTCAAACAGGACTTTGGATATTATTACCCCGGCTTTAATGTGTGACCTGTCATACCTTAGATTTGGTAGTATGAGTAATTGATAAAAGTAAGCTTATGTTCCAGGTTTTTCATATCCACATGCAGGTAAAGTTCATTGCGCTTCAAACATTTTTTGTTTATGCACTGTTTCTACTATGTATTATATCTCAATGTAACCCAATGAATTTTATTATCTGTAAACAATTATTTTACATCGTGAATAAACAAAACAAACAAACAAACAAACATCAAAGTTGAAAATATGCATCTAGATTCACTACTCACGGATACTCATGATACTCTGATAATAATGAGGGCAAATTGGGATTTATCCACATTAACAAAAGAGTGTTTAGAAAATAATGTGTTTAAAACTGGGTGAAAATAGACAACAAAATTCTCTAAAATTTAAATACAATTTTACAAACTCCTCTCCACACACTTGTAGTCACCTCGTTTTCTCTTGTATATGGTTGAAAACATGTTAAGGACCTAGCATGAATGATTGCTTGGTGTCTAATGTAGGCTTACTAACGGTACAAAAAGAACCACTAAATTTACTTAATACATTTCCACCTTCATGGATGAGACCTATTTGATTTGACCCATTGCTGTTTAGTGTATTGCACACCACCCATGTGAATCATTTGCATATAAAATCATTGTTATAAACATTTAACATATTATATTAAGCAGTGGGGGGGGGGGGGGGGGGGGTAATCAATGCGATCCCTTTCCTCACATTTGTCAATGTATAGGACTATATACGGATATTTAGCTTTAGCTTTTATCAGAACATATAAACGTAAGGTATAATACAAAATATACAAACAATAATAACTTCATGTATACATAATACATATTATAACGAAACTTAATATTTCAATAACATAATTATTCGAAATTTAAAGTATTATCCGAACTATCTGTGAACAAATTGCAGGAGACCGCAATCATAAGTGATGCTTGACTATAGGATATATATATATATATATATATATATATATAATAGTTTTTTTAAAGACATGCTATAAAAGAATAGAGAGATGAACAATGCCTTATTGAATTTGGTAAGGATATAAAATGATTGTGACAATATGATTTATTTTTGATAAAGTTTATACATCTTTTCAGAAATTTATTGAAGGATCTGAAAAGGCTAAAAACTGATATATATACTATATATATTTATATATAGAAATATGAATACATATTATATATGTATTGTATATATATATATATATAAGACTAAGATACCTCAAAGGTATACCAACACTTGTAGTGCATGCAAGACAGCTGTGGATTCCGCGCATAGAACCCAGACCCTTGAGAGAAAACTTTCCCGTCTAGACAGGATGAGTTCAAAATGGCGTTTCCAGGAAGGAAGCGATCATTGTAAAACCCGCCTTAAAACATATCTGCACTAGTTTGGCCAGGAGGGATTAGACCTCCCTGCATGGTCACTGAAAGGTGGTTATCTCATCAAATTAGCTCTCAATTAACATAAGAAAAAGGGGACCATGGAGGACTAATGGTCACCGATAAGGCATTGTTTGTTAAATAGAGGGCGCAAGTAGCTAAAAGTTGTGCAGTGGGGCTTTAAATAAAGCTTTTGTGTAGTGTCAGGGCACAGGAAAAAATGATATGTAGATCATTATTTATAAAATACATTTGTAAAAACTTTTTACAATCTTACATTTAAGGGAGCAAGGAAAAGAAAACAGTACGTATAGGCTATGCAAATCCATTGTGAGTGTCTTAAGCCGAGTTTCCATGTTATAGTCGCTTTCGAGAGCAAGGAGTAAAAATAACTCGCATGGTCGGAAGGGAACAATTTGGTTTTGTCAAGGATGCGGGCACAAGAAATGCAATATTTGTGGTTAGAAATATAACGGAGAGAGCAGTCGAAATGCAGAAGGATGTGTACATGTGAAACTGAAAGAACAGATTATTAAACAAGTCTTCTCATTTAACTACCTCGGCAGCATGATCACCGATGTCCGATGATGCCAGATGTGAGACAGAGATCAAGAGAAGGATAGCTCTCGCTAGATCAAGAGAAGGATAGCTCTCGCTATCTGCATTTTCAAAGTTAGGCAAATTTTTGACAAATCGCACAATGGGTATGAGGACCAGAATAAGAGTACTGAATTGTTACATCTAACCAGTACTTATGAAACTTTAGCCTCTGATACTAAAAAAGCGTTTGGAAAGTTGCGAAATGTGTTTTTTAAGAAAAATTATGAGAATTCCTTGGACTAACAAAGTTAGTAATGAGGAAGTTCTTAGAAGAGCAGGAGTGCAAAGGAAAATGATACGTGAGATGTTGATTAGGCAGTTGAAGTTCATGGGTCACATTGCACGTAAAGAAGGCCTATATAGAGAATCTTACTTTGACAGGGAAAATTGTGGGAAGGAGGAGTAGGGAAGAAAGAGGATACTTTGGATGGACAGTCTGCAGAAATTGTTAAAAGAGAGAGAGAGGAGTGAAAGAACTGGGAGTGGTGCTAATAGAGTAGGCTAGGAGCCGAGGGGTGTGGAACAAAATCAATCGATATGGCACCTAGAGAGAGAGAGAGAGAGAGAGTCGCTGATTCTAAGGAATATACCAATTCACCATTAACTTGCAGGTAATCATGGTCAGAGAGACAGCTCATGGGATCGTGGGAGCGGCGAGGGAGGGGACTCTCGTTTCTTTCTCAAGAGACAAAAATGCACTTTTAAATTGAATCATCCAGTTTTACAAAATAATATCGATTTTGACGTCGTTAATGTTTAAAAAAAACTTTGCCAGAGGAGGGGGGGGGGGGAGGGAGGTGTCAACGGGGGTCCGCTCGCTATTCATAAGGACCGCTCTTCATAGTTTGAGAAAAGGGTCATTATTCATAAGGGTCATTATTCGTAAGGACCGCTATTCATAATTGAAGAGGAGCGTCGCTATTCATAATATGAGGAGAGGGTGCCTATTCATGATTGAAGAAGAGGGTCGCTATTCATGTTAGGAGAAGAAGGTCGCTATTCATGCTATCCATACTATGAATTGCGACTCCGGTTTCGTATTATGAATAGCGGTCCTTAAGAGTAATGACCCTCAATGTGAATTATGAATAGCGACCCTCATCTCACATTATGAACAGTGGTCCTTATGAATAACGGCCCTTAAGCCTTTATGAAAAGTGATCCCCTTTCCGTTTATGAATAGCGGTCCTTATGGTCATGGGTTCAGCTTATTCATCTTACGATGAAGCGCTGGACTACACACGTCTTGAGAAACTTGAAGTTTGAAGGGATCATCTTTGTAAGAAATTGCCCAGGCCCTCACGAAATCTAGCCACTTCAATAGCTGGTTACCCCTTAGGAGACAACATGAAGGTTCCCGATCACTTAGAAACCAAACCCAATACCAACAAATGCGCTGTAGGACAGAAAGGTACAGAAAAAGCCCCATCCCTTTCTTGATTGACATACTTAATACCACATGAAAAGTCTAATAATCATATGATTGCCTTTGATGAATTTGTTTTGTTAAAATTCATTGATGATATCAAGATTGTGGAAATTGGTGAACATTGTTATCGATGTATATAGTTATTAAGGATGATGTTCGGTTTACACATACCTTAGATTTGGATATTGATGAATCTTGACTTTTTCTTTCACCTCCTTCCATTTTCTCTCTTTTACTATATTACTCTTTCACTCCTTCTGTTATTCCTTCTCTCACATACTACCTCTTCTATCTTATTCCTCCCCCCCCTCTCTCTCTCTCGCTCTCCCACTTCATATACATATTGTGATATACACAGCTGCCTTTGCTGTTGTATTGCCTAATTCCTCGCATCCAACATTCTACATAAATTATATATACTGTATATATGATGTTTTAAATGTAAATAATAGCCTAGTTGTATCTATTTGTGGACTCTGTATAGTGTACAAGTATAATTTATCTAATTTCACTTTTAAGTATTATTTTAAGCATACAACCTTTTTTAAATGTTGAATTGTATTTTAATTTTACAATATTCACATATCAATATATCAATATATCATGTATTTATGCCTTTATACCATCTGATAATCCTAGCTATTTCGGTTTAAAATGTAGAAGAATATCAGTTGAATATTATTGCCTTACTAATTTTGTATGCAGTTATTATTTTGTGTAATGCTTTTTACAATGTTCATTATAATCTGTTTTTATGTCAAAGATTTGTAAAAAATCGTGCAATTCAGCCTTTGGGCTGCAATGTGATTTTTGAATAAATAAACCATTATATAACCATTATATATGACTAGCGAGGTTACCATCATCAAGGGCAGGAATCAAATTCGAATTAAGAGTTTAATGTTGTTTTTACTCTTGAACGAAATTTGATGGATATCAATCTACTGCATACAAGTACACTAGGAGAATTCGATAAGGGTACCGGAGAAAGTTTCTGGACAATCCACTGCATACACACCGGGATGAATAGGGGTACCTATGAAAGCTTGGGATTTGAGATCCTACAAGGTATATAATGTTCTCACTTTTAAAGTTGAATGGGTTTCCCCTCCCATCCCGGGAAATAAAATGAGATAGAATAAAACTGTTTCGAACTTGTCCACTTTCCAAGACACCGGTCGGTGATATAAAATTTAGTTGATAAGTACACAATCATTATATTTCTTAGAAATGTATGGCATATTGCTAAGATTAAACACATATTTAATTGTTTGCTCTTCTCTCACTTGCAGTCGGATGGACACAGTTGTTACATCAACAATGCAGAGCAGAATAGTTCCATATAACGGAGACTGTTCATGGCTCCACCATAATGCAGGATGTGTAGTGTACAAGTAAGTATATTTGTTTGTAATTAATAAGGTCTCTACATAGTGAAATTTATAAATTATTCTTCGACCGGGCAGTTCTGCCTTTTTCCGTTTAAGTGAGCATGCATAGCTCCGGCAATTATTTCGCGGTAATTTCTTAACACGAACTTAATCCCAGTTATTTCTGTTTTGTATTGCCGTCTGGTGGATAAAGAATATTGGTTGTGTCCGTTACAAGCAACAAAATCTATTACATTCGAACCTACCTAGCAATATTTTGTATTCTTTTTTTGCTTTAAATATGAGAACATGTTTTCTCTCAAAACGAACAGGTTTATTGGCATATCTTGAATTCTCTGTGGGGTGGGGGAAGGGATATTGGCTTGGGCCCCTTAGTCCGCCATTCTGGTTTGTGAAAATCTCAGCTTCACGATAGTTTTCCAATTACCAAAGGGAAAAGGAAGGGGTTCTCGCACTAAAGTGACGGAAAGGGGCAATTGATTACGCTGTCTTCTAACAATTAGCTGCTATAAATGATAATGATAATAGTAAGGTACCTTTATAGCGCACTCGCTGACAATATAAGTTACTCTAGGCGCTATAATAATTATCTGTAGATATCAATCACTTATAAATAAATGTATCAGAAGTGGAAAGGGTGCTTATGGGGGTTTACATATTATCTTCCAAGGTATGAGGTTATCAAATTGCGTATATATGGATATTTTCTGTTCGAACAACCTGACGACTAGTAGGCCTATAGCTACATGTATCTAAGGTTTACCAAATGTGATCTTCCCCGGGATCTTCCCACGACTGGAGTATATACAAACAGCAAATGACGATTACAAGCACATTTAATATTGAGTCAAATCAATATCAAGAACGCATTTCATTTGAAAAACTGAAGTTATTTTGAATGTAGATTAATTCTTACATATTATTTGCAGAGTAACATTTCAACCAGTATACAGGAGAACTACGAAGTTGATTTACGATACGGAATTTACATGCTGCCATGGCTGGACGAGAGTTGGTCAGAAGTGTGAAAGAGGTATGATCTTAGATCATTCACAAGTATTTCCTCGTTTCATTAATATTAACCTTTCATTAATTATACATGCAATTAAGTCTTTCCTAATATAATTATTTTCGTTTTATGCGTAACTTTGACGACTATTACATTCACAGGTACTCTCACCCATAATAATCTAAATAATTTAATGGTCATCGGGTAAATCTTCATAGATTTTTGAAGAACATTTCCAATAAAAATGTCAAGTTATTACCTGATTTGATAACAGATGAGAGACGTTATGACTGACACAATTATCCATAAAGTTTGAAATATCACTAACTGAAAAGCTAAATCTTGTCTCAGAAGTTCAGCGAATAATGCTTCTATTTTTCTATGCAGATGTTTCTCAAAGTGGAAACACAATCCTACTTTAGAAGTGCTTTTACGAGGTGGATCTTACTTGTATTTGTATTTTTCGAGCTCCTATACGCTGGTAGTGCTCCTTTTGATTTTGAGAAACCTTCGCATGACGTGATTACATGAAATCAAATTGAATTGTATCAAATCAAATAGGAAATGAGGGACTTCTGTTGGAATTAGACCAACAGGAGATCGTAAATAGTACCTTGTGCATGGATGTAGGCCTGTCACAAACATCATCCAATCATCTTTCAATGCAGAAGGCCTAGGGAGGAAAGGACAAGATCTCTTTTGTTTCACAATCACAATAATGTCTATTCATTTATTTGGACCTATGATGTCATGAATGTCCGAACACTCATGTTCAACAAATATAGTTATATCACGATTAAGTCTACCCTTTGTATCCATTTATTACTAATCAAATGTTTCATATTGATGGAATTAGAATTACTTTTGAATGTTTTTTTTAAATAAAAGAACAAACAAAAAGTGTTACTCATTTATTGCCTTCCCCATAGTTCACATAAGCGTGTCAGACCCTCCGCAAGGCCCGCTCGGACCCGAAGTGCCCAGATATCCATTCCAGCCTGGCCTAGGTGGAAGAGGACAAAGGAAAACTCCTGGAATAGGCCAGAGAGGATTTGGACCTGGTGCATTCAAACCAAGGCCCGGATTTGGTCCACCAAAGGCAACCCCATCGGAAAGCCCAGGAAACGGGCGTGGACCAGGCGGGGGACCACAATTCAATCCAAGGCCTGGATTTAGACCAGGAACTGATGGAGGGTTTGTGCCAAGAACAGAAACAGGAGTTGGCGGTGGTGGACCTAGTGTTGGAACAGATCCTGGGTATGGATTTCGTGTTACGCAGATTCCTGAATATCCTGGTAGACCACATTATCCTCAAGGTCCTCAAGGTCCTCAGTATGGAGGGCCACCATTGACACCAAATCCTCCTGGATCTCGCGGTCATAATGGGGTTAATGCTGGCAGGGGGCAACCTAATAATGCAGGTCCAGGAAATGGCGTTAAACCAGGTGTAAACCCGGGTAGATTCCCAGATCAAGCAAAAGGGCAAGGACCTGCAGAAGAAGATAAAAATGGAAGTGGACATTTGAACACGAAGACATCAGGTGGAAGTACTAGCGTTGTAACCATTATGGGTGCTCTACTTGGTGTCTTTGGAATATTTGGAGCCGGTGCTATATTAATGATGTACCTTAGTAGGAGACGAGATTCATCAGGACGAGGGAGTGTTCGACTCAGAAGGTCCTCATTGAGGTGAGTATAGGAGACAGAGGGAGATTCATAATAACTGAACTATTTGGATAGCCCCTATCGGAATGATGATTACTACTTCTATACTAATGATAATAATACTAGCAAGAGTATTAATAATATTGATGGTAATAACAATAATGATGATAGTGAGAAAAGTAATGATCATTAGCTTTGAAGGCCTTGTGATCTATTCCAATAGAAATTGACGAAATGCTGCATCGGCGCACGAAACGTCGTGATCTTTTTTGCTAAACAAACGAATATCACTAGCGATATTATTTTTGATACTACATCCGCAATGAGTAATATATTTAGCAAAGAGAGTTTATTTAACATAGTATGAATTGTCGTTAAAGATAAACAGCTTTTATGAGCAATTAACATAGGGTTAAATAATTGACATCGAAGTTACAGGAGATTTAAGGATAGGTCATTGACCTTTGACCTGTACATATAGATGCAAGTTTTAATCAAACTATGCATGCCTCTGTTCCTTTTTATTTCTTTCAGAGACGCGGCAGGACGTGATTCAGCCGAGGCGCACAAATCATGGAAATTCTCGATTTATCAGTTTCGTCTGCAATGATGTATATTCAGTCGGTTGGATTTGGTGGAGTCAATAAAGTGCTAATATTTCCCTTCATAATAGTTCATAATATATTGTAGAAATGTATTCTGTTCAAATAGAATTATACCGCAGAGACGGATGTGTAGAGATGTAGTCCCTTTACAAAAGTATTTTCTACGGGGTGTCTCTAAGAAATGAAACAAGATTGTGCGTGACAACATTTAAAATAGTAATTAGCTACCCTCAATGAAATTTCGCAGGTTATTCATTTATAATGCTGAAATAGCATCTCTTAAACTATGTGTGAATTCTGACACAAGGATAACTCAAATTACAAAGATTTTAATGTTTTTGTTACACGTGCCATTTTTCAAATCTATTCTCAGAGGATTTATGAACATTGCTTAACATGTCCTTTATCTCTTTATACATAATTCAATTTGATTTTAATTGACCGTTATATCTCATAAAACAGACACTAAAGACATTAATTTATCGTAATTTTTGGTTTAAAATAGTTATATTGACATTCATCTTGATTGTAAATACCCCTCAGGTAATAAGAATTGAAGTAAAATTTGAGGTAATAACTTTGTTGTTTTAGTGTAGATCCTTGTGAAATTCAATGAAATATTAGAACATACTAAAATATTTCCTACGAAATTTCATTGAAAATGGTCAATCAGTTTTTAAGATGCTAATCAAACTCTCTTTCCATTTCATGGGACATGTACCCCGTAAAGAAATCTGAAAGTCGCGAGCGAAACGATATTTTTGACACTTTTTAGTACTGTGAAATTAGAAAGATTACATAACCTGGCACCCCGCTGCCCGAATATGAGGATACTCAGCATATTCTCGCTTCCCAAATAATAAAATAAACAACAAAAACAAAAACAAAAACAAAAAGTAGTCTTGTGTAAGTGCTTAATAAATGGTCATACCATTATCATCTGTTCCTTTCCGTCTCCTTTATACTTAACCATATGCAGGTTCTTTAGATGAAATAATGTATCAACGTCCTTTTCAGGAAAGCTACGAAGAATTAATTTGTAAATCACTTAAATGTTTGTCTAATTTTACAGATTAAAATCGGATATTTCCGCTGAAAAGTAGTCGATGACAACTGTTGTAGCTAAAGGGGCACATGCTCCCATCGAATTTCGGGGGAAAAATCAGAAGAGAAGAGAGACGGATAGAGAGAGAAGGGAATCAAGAGGAAGGGAGAAGGAGAGTGATATTCATATATGTTTATTTTTAGAAAATGTATTAGGTTAGGCCTATTATTCCCTGTATCACTAGTGTATACTAATAGATAATTCATGAACATGATGAATAAAAGAAATACTCCGTCTCTCCAGATTTTTGTCCCCACTATATTAGATTCGTTAATTAGGCGTTATCTTTGACAATGGCTGCATTTAAAACATGAACGTATATCCTTTACTCATACCGCCCCCCAAACAAAAATCAAAATGAAAACCCAAATGAAAATCAACATTTTATATAAAAGAAGTTTCCACTGAGTCACCATGTACATAGCCTCATGATCATACATGGCATGTAAAAATCGCACTAAGAGAAAAGAATTATCAAACGTATGGAAAAAGGAAAGATATAAAAGCAGCCCCCAACACTTATTTCAATGTTTTCCATAAATATACCGTATACATTATAATACTATTTACTTCCTCGCATCGTCGCCTGTTTGTTTACGGTTTTGTCCAATATTGCACTTTGATTGAATAAATGAAAAAAGTGTAATATTTTAATGAATAGTGTTTTTTAAAGGTCTTTTTCCAAATCCAAAAAATGAGTGCGTAAATCAATATTCATCAAATGTGCTGATTTTTCTTGTGCTCGGGGGCGCTGGGCCACGCTGTTGCATCGTAGTTTTTTAAAAGAGTCATGTGAGCCTATGGTATCTCGAACCCTCCTATATAACTTGATCGAGACTGGGTTTTGGAGTTTGGCGTTACTGGCAGTCCTCTTTAAAGCAAACGAGCCCTACTAAATAGATGCAGGGAATAGGAATGATACTCTTGACAATATTATTATCTAAATTTAGAAATCTACTCATTTTAATGCACGTATGTTTAGTGTGATGGTAAGAGGTTATCATAATCTTGCAGTGTGGTTAGAGTTTAAACAAATCAAATGAAGAAAATAATTTGTTTTCCCCTAGGCCTGCATGACTAGCATCGCCAGGCGTATGGGATGGGTAGTACCTCAGAAAGAAGGAACTAATTTGAATTTATTGCGTGATAATAAAATCCTATATTTGTCATAAATGCTTCAGATTTTTATAATAATCGAATTTTGTATGTCATTTCATTTACTCTAAGGACATGGGAAGGATTCTATGTGTAGAATAACAGCCTATTTATGCATTTCCACTGTTTGAAAGATCTACCATTGATTTGCCTAATATGAGAATAAGGTGTCATGAGATAGATAGAGAGAGAGAGAGAGAGAGAGAGAGGGGGTGGGGTCGAGAAAGAGTGAGAGAGAAAAAAAGGAAAAAAAAGAGAAAGATTTGATTTGATTTTGATTTGATTTTCTTCTGCATTCATGTAAACATACAGTTTTTCGATAACAATAATAATATAAAGTACAATAAGTATTTTCTGACAATGAATCATAAATAAGCAAATACATATATACATAAATTGTTATTTTCAAAAACGAAATGATAAACTGTCATGAATAATAAATTTAAACAAACATTATAAAACATTATAACATTATTTGCGGAAGAAGGACTGTCATTGTAAGCAGATTGCTCGATAATACGACAGCCCCAGACAAAACTCATTAAATATATTAACACATTTATTAAGCAGAAACGGATAGGTAATTGAAAATACAAATTTCGATGATGGTGATGCATATGAGGATGTGGATGGTGATGATGAGGATGATGATGATGATGATGATAATAATAATGATGACGATGACGATGGTGATAATGATTCGAATGAATAAAAGAAGAGAGAGCGAGAAGGGGAGGGGGAGGGGGAGGGAGATCATGATCGAATTTTATGTGTCATTGCATTTACTCTAAGGATATGAGAAGGATTCTACACGTAGAATAACAGCCTTCTTTTCACTTTGCCTAATTTGAGAATAAGGTGTCGATAAAGAGAGAGAGAGAGAGAGAGAGAGAGAGAAAAGGGGGATTGTGATAATTGATAGAATGCAGGGGTTGCGGGGCGGCTTCCAAAGTGTCGGGGGGGGGGGCACAAACAAAAAAGGTACTTTCTGGAAAAAAGGGCACTTGGAAAGGGTAATCTCAAAGCGTAAATGTACAATATTTTGGACATTGGTATATGCCCCTACATTGTGATTATATTATCAGGGATGATTCCAGTATTTTGTTGTTATTCTTTATACACCATACAAGATATTGCTTAAGCACCATACTTGTCAGAAAATTCATTTGCGAGCAAGCGTAGCGAGCGATGAAAAAACAGCTGCGTGAGGCTGCAGTGCGAAAAAATATCTCTTATAAAGAGGGAAAACCCCAATACTGAGCACATTCTCATAAGGCCTAAAATAAAAACTTATTGTATTGCCCTTTGGGGCCGATATTTTTCAGTTTTTATTTTTTTTCCCGCCCTCTTTTGGCTAATATTTCTCAGTTTTTAATGCTTTAATACATGTGATTCAGCGTCATCATTCCATTCATATCTTTTTCACCTCATAATCCACGGCTTGCAATGTTGTTTTGATCGAGATGTTTTACGCTAGGGCAGGAGACGAGTGAGAATTTGGGAATGATTTGGTTTTATGCATTTTTATCCCTTTTATCCCAACAAACAAAATACATATTTTGTATTCATTAATAATTAACAAAATCTAAAAAACGGTTTCCCAAAAAAAAACGTTTTAAAAATGCCGACCGTAGATTTTCAGATTTTTGGGTCGGTCGCAAAGGGCAATACAACATGTTTTTATTTTAGGCCTAACGGAAGACTGAAAAGACGTTTGATAAGTGACATAAATGTATCATCTTTAAATGCGAACGAGCGTAGCGAGCGAGCCTTGGGGGAAATTGCTCTTAGTCGCTTGAATTTAGGGGTGTCTTTAATGATGAGAGAAAAAGGGGACACTTATCGAAAGGGATAAGACACTTATTAGAAAAGAAAAAGGACACTCATCAGAGATGAAAAGAGCACTTATCGGGAAAAGGGACTTGTCAAAGTAAAACGAGTATCTCTGAGATTTGAATAGGGGCAATTATCGAAGGTGAAGGGGGCACTTGTAACTTCTCGTACCTGAAAATGGTCATTTACCGGAGATAAAAAGGGGAATTTATGAGAAGGGAAGGGGCTCTTTTTTAAATGGGGGCACTTCTCGAACCTGAAACGGGGCGCATACTAGAGATTAAAAAGGGCACTTATGAGAATGAAAAATGGGAAATTGAAGGATAAGGGGCACGTTTCAAAATAAAAGGGGCACTTATCAGAAGTGAAAAGGGGGCGGGGCATTATTAAAAATATTGTAATTCAATGACAATTACAGTTTCCCGGGAGGGATACTCAGATTTGGTTTTGACGGGGGTGTGCCGCTGAAGCCATTAGGGATCATTTTCTCAAAAAAGACCCATTTTTTCACAATTTTCGGTTGGTAACAATTTGAAAATTTTCAAAAAACAGACCCATTTTAATGGTATTTTTAAGGGATTTTTTTGTGTAAGGAAGTGACCCATTAAAGCGGCACACCCCGTACCTCCTAATATGTGAGTACCCCCCCCCCCCCCCTCCCGGGTTACAGTTGACAATGTTTGTTAATGATTGCTGGTAGAACTTCGAGAATACAAGTATTATAGCTGTAGTCTCTCTCGAAGTCGTCACAGCCGATAAAAGGTCAGTTTGTAGGAAAAAATAATTCGCCGGCCTACCGATATCATACGTTCCACCGAGTTTAATCATCTGCATTTTGATTTGATTTGATTTATTGGTTTCTGCATCTTTTTTCTTTTTTTCATCATACATTTTCATGAACATAAGATGGTTTGATACAATATTTTAAGTGTATATAATTTTATACAGATAATAAACGAAATTAAACAAATATATCGAATGCATAATTAACATACATTAGATGCAGGAGGGCTACATAAATAAGCAAAGTGGCTTGACGTGCCCGCAACCCTCAACTTAGATACAACAATAACAAATAAAAATAGAAAAGAGTGACTTGCAGAGAAGAAAAGGAAAGGGGAGAGAAGGAGCGTTGGTAATAATACAATAAATCTCATACATCTGCTGATTGAATGCAGGTTCATTCATGAATGGATAAACGATGCTAGGTCATGGGCGATTACACATCATTGTTCAATACAGTCAATGTACACACGAACATGAATACAGTAGAATTACACACGACAGGATCAATACTTAGCCAATAACATAGTTTTAACTGCCTTCTTGAAAGAATACAATGTCCTAAGGTTTCTTATTACAATGGGCAGAGAGTTCCAGATGTCGGGGCCGGTTATTACATACTACGCGGTCACACCGGCGTGTCTAATGGACTTGAGAGCGAATGCGAATGGGTGTCGATCCGGGGGGGCCCTTACAAAAATGTCCTGTGGTAATTCCTGTGGTACCTGATTTTACCACACAAAATACCACAGGAATATTATGTACCACAGCAACTCGTGTGGTAATGTCACTAGACTCCTGTGGTAATGTCAACGGCTGGCTGTGGTAACTTTGTATTTCCTGTGGTACTTGATGTTACCACACAAAATACCACAGGAATATTTAGTACCACAGCAACTTGTGTGGTAATGTCACTAGACTCCTGTGGTAATGTCAACGGCTGGCTGTGGTAACTTTGTATTTCCTGTGGTACCTGATGTTACCACACGAAATACCACAGGAATATTTAGTACCACAGCAACTTGTGTGGTAATGTCACTAGACTCCTGTGGTAATGTCAACGGCTGGCTGTGGTAACTTTGTATTTCCTGTGGTACCTGATGTTACCACACGAAATACCACAGGAATATTTAGTATCACAGCAACTTGTGTGGTAATGTCACTAGACTCCTGTGGTAATGTCAACGGCTGGCTGTAGTAACTTTGTATTTCCTGTGGTACCTGATGTTACCACACGAAATACCACATGAATATTTAGTACTACAGGAACTCTTGAAATATTAACTCGACTCATGTGGTATAATGTCAAAGGCTGCATGCATGGCTGTGGTAACTTTGTATTTCCTGTGGTACCTGATGTTACCTCACAAAATACCACATGAATATTTAGTACCACAGGAACTCTTGAAATATTAACTCGACTCATGTGGTATAATGTCAATGGCTGCATGCATGACTGTGGTAACTTTGTATTTCCTATGGTACTTGATGTTACCACACAAAATACCACAGGAATATTTAGTACCACAGCAACTCGTGTGGTAATGTCACTAGACTCCTGTGGTAATGTCAACGTCTGGCTGTGGTAACTTTGTATTTCCTGTGGTACCTGATGTTACCACACGAAATACCACATGAATATTTAATACCACAGCAACTCGTGGGGTAATGTCACTAGACTCCTGTGGTATAATGTCAAAGGCTGACTGTGGTAACTTTGTATTTTCTGTGGTACCTGATGTTACCACACAAAAGAGGAGCGAGATCTTTATTTTCAATTTCAATTCCCAACGGCGCATTTCCACCATTACTTTGCCATTTCGCCAGATTTGTCTTCCTTTAAAACCCAGAGTATGGAGGGAAAAGGTTGGATTTACACCAGGAAAGACGAACTTTAAGTGTATTCCAGAGCAAGAATTTAACAAAATGGGGCAGGATCGCAGAGTTTACCATACCAGTAATTTTAAATATATCACGTATGTCCTATCTGTGAAATTTAAACGTTAGCAGTATCCAAGTATTCAAATTATGCAAGGGAACCCATTTATTTTCTAGACTTCACTGTCAGACACTATGAGTGACTGACTGACTTCTTTTTTTCTTGGGTAATATCCCTGCATAAAATGAGCTGTAAAGGGTACATGAGCATTTGCACACATCAATAACCTGTTTCTAGTAATGGCCAAAAAAACACGCATACATTTCCAAATTTGAACCAAATCTGACCTTTTTCTGTTGTAAAGTGTGCATTGAATGTATCTAAGAATATATCAAGGGTTTGTTTTGCATGTTATTTTTTATAAGTCTAGTTTTGTCATCTCAAATTCCTTTGGTAATGCCTGGTATATGGTAGGCATGCTAGGTAGTCCTGTGGTACCTGCAATGCGGGAATCCTGTTGGGACTGGCGTGTGGTAATCCTGTGGTACCTGCATGGTGTATGGTAATCCTGCACCCTGTGGTAACTGGCGTGTGGTAATTCTGTGGTAACTGGCGTGTGGTAATCCTGTGGTAGCTGGCGTGTGATAATTCTGTGGTAACTGGCATGTGGTAACTGTCCTGTGATAATGTCCCCCAAACCACACAAATTACCACAGAAATATTCCTGTGGTAATTTGTGTGGTAATTGTATGTGGTTACTGGCGTGTGGTATTCCTGTGGTAACTGGCGTGTGATAATCCTGTGGTAACTGGCGTGTGGTAATTCTGTGATATTCTGTATGGTAATCGGTGTGTGGTAATTCTGTGGTAACTGGCGTGTGATAATCCTGTGGTAACTGGCGTGTGGTAACTGTCCTGTGGTAATGTCCCCCAAAACTACACAAATTACCACATAAATATTCCTGTGGTAATTTGTGTGATAATTTTATGTGGTAACTGGCATGTGGTATTCCAATGGTAACTTGCGTGTGGTAATCCTGTGGTAACTGGTGTGTGGTAATTCTGTGGTATTCTGTATGGTAACCGGTGTGTGGTAGTCCCTGTGGTAACTGATGTGTGGTATTCCTGTGGTAAATTGGGACATTCCCACAGGACCATTGTATCTAGTACCACATACTAATCCCTTCTGTGGTATCTGTTACCACATGTTAATCCATGTGGTAACTGGCGTGTGGTAATTCTGTGGTATTCTGTATGGTAACCGGTGTGTGGTAGTCCTGTGGTATTCCTGTGGTAAATTAAAATGTCCCAATTTACCATTATGTGGTAACTGGCGTGTGGTAATTCTGTGGTATTCTGTATGGTAACCGGTGTGTGGTAATTCTGTGGCAACTGGCGTGTGATAATCCTGTGGTACAGTCCTGTGGTAAAGTCCTGTGGTACAGTCCTGTGGTAATCATGTGGTATTACCACAGGACATTTTTGTAAGGGGGGGGGGGTGGGGGGTATATATCCCCCCAATATTTCAGGTGGGGGGGGGGGGTGGCCTGTACAATCATCCCCCCAATAATTCACCATTAAAACAGCAAAATGGAGAGAAAAATTAATGATGAGAGCCCGATATAAGAGTAGTTAATGGTTATTACTCGCAAGATGACCATCGATATACACATTTTGCTATCTCATTTTCATAATACATACATAATAAACGAAGTAAATGAGACAACCGTAAATGAGACAAGAATAAATTGAATTCTCGCTCAATTTGTTCAATCAACAGCATCATAGAAAATGAGTGCGCAAAATGCAAAGACGCAGCGTTAAAAAGCAACGTGCTAAATGTTAAGCGCGAAGCGCAAAAGTAGCAATCTGCAATGCACATCAGACAATCCTGGACAGTGTAAACATAGATGAACTCTGTGATGAATTCGTAATGAGATCGGAGACAAGGAGTTCGCGCGGAAGCGGGAAAACTGAATTCATACAAGGATTTAGAGAACGGTACAACGAATCGTCTTCTTTCTCTAATAATTTAATGAAACGTCAAAGCTTACCGCCCTTCACGCGGTAGGGGGGGGGGGGGGACTAAATTCAGACAAGGATTAAGAGTCGAGAATGGTACAACGAATCGTTTACTTTCTCTAATAATTTAATGCAACGTCAAAGCTTCCGCGCTTCGCGCGAAAACGGGGAAACTGTATCATATTGCTCCGATTGTCTCATTTTCGCTCGCGTGAACATTGCCAGCACAAACCACTGACCTCTACCTCCTGAACGGATCATCGCACATTCCCATTCACTATACGTTACGTACTAAAAGGCTGTATTGTCTGACCGTTCATGAATATTCATGTTTTTGCTAAACTCGGCAAAATGTTTGCTTTTACTAAATGGAAAAATTACGGTGGGGGGTTGGATGAAATGGACAAAATGAAATAGGCAGAAGTGATCTATGATAATTCATGCGTTTTATGTTTCGTGTGCTCGACCTATAATCTTCAAATCGCTTGGTAAACTGAGTCCAAAGTTAGACTTGTTTCACATGTGTATTATAGGCAATGGCGAGCTTGCAACCTATTTTGAAAAATTACGGTGGGTGAACTTTCAAAAGTCAATGAGACATGAGGGCTCAAATGAAAGAGCTAGTGATAACGTACGTCGGCGATGGATGTGCTTTTCGTTTAAACAAAATATGAATTTTTAACGATTTTTAAAAAAAACGTCCATAGGCTAACATGTTAGGCTGCTGACGCTGACCATGCTCTGACGATAGGGGGCGTCGTGAAATGAGACTAAACGGAGCCATATGTCAGACAAGGATTTAGAGTCGAGAATGATATATCGAATCGTCTTATTTCTTTAATAATCCAATGAAACGTCAGAGCTTCCGCGCTACGCGCGGAGGAAGGGAAACTTGATTCAAACAAGGATTAAGAGTCGAGAATGGTACATCTAATCGTCTTCTTTCTTTAATAATCTAATGAAGCGTCAGAGCTTCCGCGCTACGCGCGGAGGAAGGGGAATTACTTGATTCAAATAAGGATTAAGAGTCAACAATGGTCCAACGAACCGTCTTCTTTCTCTAATATAGTGCGGAAGGGGGGGGAACTAAATTCAGACAAGGATTAAGGGTCGATAATGGTGCATCGAATCGTCATCTTTCTTTATAAATCTAAGGAAACGTCAGAGCTTCCGCGCTTTGCTCGAGAGGGGGGGGGGGAACTGAATTCAAACAGGGATTAAGAGTAGAGAATGGTACATCGAATCGTCTTCTTTCTTTAAAATATCTAATGAAACGTCAGAGCTTCCTTGTTACGCGCGGAGGAAGGGGAACTTAATTCAAACAAGGATTAAGAGTCAACAATGGTCCAACGAACCGTCTTCTTTCTCTAATAATTTAATGAAACGTCAAAGCTTCCGCGCTTCGCTCGAGAGGGGGGGGGGAACTGAATTCAAACAGGGATTAAGAGAAGAGAATGTTACATCGAATAGTCTTCTTTCTTTAATAATCTAATGAAACGTCAGAGCTTCCGCGCTACGCGCGGAAGAAGGGGAAATACTTGATTCAAACAATGATTAAGAGTCAACAATGGTCCAACGGACCGTCTTCTTTCTCTAATAATTTAATGAAACGTCAAAGCTTCCGCGCTTCGCGCGTAAGGGGGGGGGGGGGGAAACTAAATTCAGACAAGGATTAAGAATCGATAATGGTGCATCGAAACGTCCTCTTTCTTTAATAATCTAAGGAAACGTCAGAGCTTCCGCGCTTCGCGCGAGAGGGGGGGGGAAACTGAATTCAAACAAGGATTAAGAGTAGAGAATGGTCCAACGAATAGTCTTCTTTCTCTTATAATTTAATGAAACGTCTAAGCTTCCGCGCTCCGCGGGGGAGGGGAAAACAACCCCTCCCTGCACCCAACCCCCTAGGGAGCTTGCTTCGCGTGCTCACTAACGCCCCCCTAAAATGAAATCCTGGCTACGCGCTTGGGGAGGGGGTGCAACCTGCCACACGCTTCTACCTCTTGGTTGCTTTGATCCATTGCCGAAAATATTTTGGCACCTATCATCCCCCCCAACCGTGGATACAAATCGACACCCTTGATCATTAGCTTTTAGAGTTTTTAGTTTTGAAAACAAGGGATTGGTGTGGTCGCGATAGGAAGAATCAGTACATATACGCATGGCTTTTTTTTGGTAACAGTAAAATGGCGTCAACGTTGCTTTTCGAATTTGCCCATATAATGTTACAATATGAAACATAAGGCAGTATTAATGAATTATATAACATAAACAATATATTTGAAGGGATATTAATATTTAAATTTACAGAGAATACCAATATTACGTGAAATAGTATTAGAAATGTATTGCACATGATTATTCCATCTCAGATTTTCATTGATAAAAACACCAAGGAATTTTGTGCTATCCTTTTTTCCAATAATTCACCATCCATGTAGTTTAAATGTTAGGAATATCGTTATTTTTTCTGTTCTGAAAGTATATATAGTTTGTTTTCTTTAAATTAAGAGACAGTTTATTACTACTAAACCATTTGGATAATTTTGGTAATTCAGCGTTAATATTTCTTTAAAGGATCTGAAAATCTGAATTGGAACAAAATGCATTGGTGTCATCATCAGCGAATAAAATTGGTTTAGTACACGAGGATCGAGCACGAATACCGACACAGCAACATAGCTATGATTATCTTTCCTGCTCTCTCGACGTGATGACTCCACCCAACAATCCCCCTCTCTCTCTCTCTTTCTCTCTTACTCACATCCCTCCTCTCTCATGCTCTTACACCCTCTCCT
>JAVYIG010011387.1:0-5000 GCA_035222895.1 Strongylocentrotus droebachiensis
CATGATTCTGATTATTTATGAAGTGGTGTAGAGATATTTCTTCAGAAAATTGATAAAGGTTTTTATAGAATCCTATACTTCAGTTGATCAGGTTGGGCACTCTACTTATGATTCAAAAGGGGCAAAGGCCGATCGTGTCACCCTCAAACTTGCCACTGTGTTCTAAATGCAACACAACATTAATACGCTCAGAAAATCTTTATGCATTTCCATGGGGTCATCTTAGGAAATACGGTACCATACAAAGACGGAATATGAAGGGAAAAAACGACTAGACTGGTTGAAACTCTATAATGTACGAAAGCAATGCTCAAAAAAGAAGAATACACTTTCAAAAAGTAATTATAACCGCTACTTTAGAGTGGATTCTACTATGATTAGGAATGATTCAACTCCATTTACGAGGTGATCCCTAATAACTATGACTTCTAAAAGAGTAGACGTACAATCCTCTGTGTGAAGAGAGCATATAACCATAACTGACATGTACACCAACGCGAAAATATAAAAATATGTATTTCTTTCGGGATCAGTGAACTGCGAAACTCTTGTCCATTATCTTTCTAAGACAATGTCTTAAGAGGTGGGTATTCCGACCAGTAACATATCCATCATTGTTGTCAAAGGATAGATTCAGTCACATTTATGGCTCAGTCACACGCAAGAGACCGGCACTAGACCGACAAAAGACCGCACAAATCTTGCATTACCCCCTAATGGAAGGATTCAGTCGGTTCGGTATCGGTGAGGAGTCAGTTTGACAGTGTGACTGAGGTTTTATGGATGTTTCAACGCTGTTTGCCCTACGGCGAAGCTTATCACAGCCATCGTTTCTTTGACAAAGCTTTATAGTATATACACACATTAGTTCGTCTTCTCTTACTACTATGTCGGACAAGCCTCGGGCAAAACTTTCCCAGGCACAAAGATCAGCATATTTCTATCAGGTATACCATTTGTTTTTACTGTAAATTAGCTATTGAAATCATGGGCAGTGTTCTACTCAGTTTCCGAGAGTCATCGGTCTATGACAAATCTGCAGTAGTAAGATGGGTTTGATTTCGCCTCAGTGCATCTGGGCCAAGGCCTTGGATGTTGCCATGTTGTCAGGTTATCTGGTTCTTTGCCATTTTTACCAGGCACTGTCAAGATTATATTGTCAGTGCGTAGGCACCGGGGGCACGGGGCACTTGCCCCCTTGTAAAATGTCGGAATAAAAGGGGAATTCAGAAAAGGGAAAGGGCTCATTCGATAACCTAATAACGCCACCCTTACATCTCTTCCGTCTTTCGGGTGGTGACGTTAAAGGTCGGTCACCAGACGTAAATAATCATATCTGATTGATACACGTCTTCATCCACATAGTAGGTCCTTCGCCTCTTTCCTAACCCATAACACCAGTTCATCCAACATGAACCTTTGTGACACCACTGTCTGTAACGTTTATTGTGGGGGGGGGGGGGGGTGTCCGGTGAATATCTCACAGATGACAGAAAAGTACATTATAATATCCATAACTCGTTCAAAATCACGTTTCTGAACGACAGTATCAATAGCGCCCTAGAGAAGGATAATAAATATGTCTTGGGAGGGTTTAACCGTCGCTTAACATCACATTTCGTTATAAATTTCCCGCCCTTTTCTATCTTGACATGGACATATACATGGAGTAGACTGATATTAACCCCTCAATCACACATTTCAATTAAGCCTTTGCCTCCTGCCTACTGCTGTGACAGCAGCCTGTTTGACTAAAATACGATTATTTACTCTGGCCCACGTTCTTCACTCGTCAGAATGTAATCGTCTCCGTGAACATTGTAAGGTTTCCACCGTGTCTTTATCATGAAGTGCTTCAAAAAGTGAAAATCTTTGAGTGACCGATTTTACCATACTCATTTTCTCCATTAGACTGTAGAGTTATAAAAACCGTCGGAAAAACAGTTTTTGAAATTTCGATTTCCAATCATAAATATCTTGATAACCAGACAGGCCATCAGCTTGTAAAAGTCGTGGGATTCCTGGCTGACCTAAAGGTTTATAATTATGATTGCAGCGTGAGCTAAATCCAGGATTTTTGTTTAAGAATCTGAGGTAATGTTACTGAGTCACTTTAAGAATCTCGTAAGGGCTAACCTTATGTTCTCGTAGCGATTAAAAAAAAGGAAATTTGAAAGACTTGAAGTGAATATTAAATTAATTTGGTACCACAATACTCCAATGTCATTTAAAGAGACATGGGCTAAGTGGTTCACATCAAACTAGGCGTGAATTTCTGTAAATGTCACATCGAAATAAATCATTCGAATTATATTGTACAAAAATATTAAGAGAAACCCAGGTAGGATTTGTCTTGTTTAATCGTATCTCTTACATAATTATCTATACGTTTTCTTATTCTCCATGGAAGCGAATTCAGGACGTATCTTACCATGCTTACAGGAATAATAATGTTGGGAAATTATTGTTTGCGAGCTAGAAAGAACACGTTATTATAGCCTTGGTAGAGTCTCTGTCGGAGCGCTTCTAGACAAGGATTGGGGGGATGGCTTGGGGATTGTTGTATCTTATTTCTATATGCCTCACGAAAAGAATGGAGGGGGCTTGAAGAATTGGGGGGGGGGGAGCTTAAGCATTCCAAAGGAAAATACACTTATATTTTCTATTGCTCCTTTTTGCAAGAACTTGCACATGACATGATGTGTATACGCGTATTTGCAGGATCCCACCAACATAAACCTAAATGGTTGTCTTACACAATAACAAGCATAGATTTTGATTGAATAGTAAATCCATTGGAAATTGAAAATGATTATAAACCATTACAATTCTGGTTTGAGATTGACAAGATTGAGATTAAACGTCCCCTTTTTAAAACCAAATCCTGGTTTTCCCATTTAAATAAATTCCAGCCTGCTATAAACAAAATCAGAACCAAGCTCTTCGGTGTTTATAGTCGCGAACATGAAGAGACTGTAATTTGTCGACAGCATTTGGTGCTTGCATGCTCTTAAAGGGATCCGGTAACTTTGTCTCAGATTCTGAAACAAAATTCTGGATTAAGCTCATGCTGCAAAGATAATATTAAACCTTTAGGTCAGTCAGGAACCCCGTGACTTTTACAAGCCGATCGCCCTGTCTGATTATCAAGATATTTATGATTGGACATCGAAACCAAATTTCGCGTTTTCTTAACAGTTTTCATAACACTACAGTCTATTGGGGAAAACAAGTATGGTAAAACCGGTCACTCAAAGATTTGTATTTATTTAAGGCACTTCTTGATCATTTTGAAGCGCAATTTTTGTATTAGGGCTTCAATATAACACCATATCACAGACACTGATAACACGTAGGGCCGTGCATCTCAGATTTAACGTTGTTAAACGATGCCTTTAACTCCGATCCCTCATCCCGTATGCTCACCATGAAATATAAACACTCTGTCTTCATTAAAAGATGGTCCATTCCCGACATCACCAATGAACCGAGATTATTCATCATAAAAATCCCCGCCGACATGATTTAAAGGTCCCATCCCATGCAAATATTTTTTTATATATTTTTTTGTTTGTATGTGATTTTATTTATTTCCGTTTCAATATAGAATTTATATTATCAACATGAAACAATGAAATGAGTTTGTATAAACAAAAGTAAAAATAGAAATGTTGAAAAACTTAAAATTATTACGGAACATTTTTTTTATCATAATTGTGTAATAAAAAAGGCGAAAGATGCGAACAAACCAAAATCTACATCTGAGTAAGGATATATACATCAATAAATAGTTATTGTATATGTATGATGGTGAATCGTGATGCATTTTTTTCTAACACTACCCCCTAGTTTTCTACAGACTGGTAAGCCCCGCCCCGTTAAAAAAAAAGATTATGGATAAAAATATATTTACAAAAATGAATAAATCCTGTTTCTCTGGTGACGTCAACATTTGCATATGATGACGCATTTAGGAACAATTGCATAATAGTAGCACACACGTTTAATACCAAACCACCTCACACACTTTCTCTCTAGGCGTTGCAGGAACACGCCTGACATAGCAATGGCTATAATGTTTTGAAAGTTTGTATACTAGTATGTTTATACTGTCGGTTAGAAATCAGCAAACAAAAGATGAAGAAGGCGTGAGGGGACGTGCATTTGCGGAAAATGAAGGTCTAGACATAATGCTCAATTCACCCCCACCGCCTCCACAAGATTAAACTCACTCACTTCGTTAATGTATTCATTACAGATTAAACTAATTTAATGCACTGTAAAAGTTACCTAAGGGTATCTCTCGAAAAAGAAATTACAAAATTTAATTCACTATTTATTTCTAAATGCCATGCGCGTATTGGCTCAATATGTAAATAGTGATCAAGCTTGAAACCATGCTGTATACATTTTGTGTTTTATCTTGCCTTTACTCATTAATATGCCATTTAGTCCCGGCTATCGAGACTGTGACACACCCCTTAAGCCCAAAATAAAGTTTTATCGTTCCACAGCACTTAAATTGATTCATATTGGCTTTTAAGGGTACCATAAAAACGCATCCGCGGAGGGTTGTTGCTAAGATTGGTGCTACATGTATTGAGGGGGGAATGTTGCATCCGATTTCAACGGTGCAGGTTTTAGGTGAATCCGTTCATAGATTTATCCTCGTAAATGGTGTCTTGCTTGGGAATTGTATGCTCAGAAGCAATTTAATCCATGACATATTCATTTTAAAGCAATCAGTCGGACACATTATCGTTAATATCAAATATCTTTTGCTTTAATAAATACGTGGAATGTTCTCACAGGTAGATCAGGGGTGTTATTTGCAGACCAAAAGGTCATCTGAAAATGTGATTAATTTTTCCTTTCCCGCGCTCTTTCATTCTTTTGCTTGTTAGAATTAGAAATGTGTAGAGTAAATTAGCATCTACAATCTAATATACGTTTATTCTAGTTCGTTTGCTTGTTTGTGTTTTCTTTGTTTTATCTTGTTT
>JAVYIG010011387.1:10000-61245 GCA_035222895.1 Strongylocentrotus droebachiensis
GGTCAAGGGTTCTAAGCCTGGTATGGCGTTGATAACAGAAAACAGAAATTAATGGAGTTCTCTCTGTTGAAAAGAAAAAGGTTTATTCTGACTATAGCTAAAAGAAGAACATTGCTTAATCTAGTATTTGCATTTTTAAAAGACGGTAAAATAAATAAGAAATTGCATTTTTTTAATTTAAAAATAAGGACTGAAAAGCGATGATAAGTCGGTCGATTGAACATAAGGCGAACGAGGCCAATAGACGAGAGTTACTTCGATCAGTTATAATTGCTACATAATTATTCATAACTCCCAAAGCAAGACAAATTAACCTCGCATGCTGTCTGTAATGCTTCATTAATGTTCGCAGGGATTCTACTTCGGAAAAATAGAGAATAATACCTCAATCAATCTGGCTTAGTGATTGAAGTGAGCGGTTGTTTATAAACAGAATGGATCCGGTAGAGGATTGCGTTTATACGAGGATGTTTTTTTTGTAACTATATAGAGTGGCATGGGTGGAGGTACTATATCATGCCAATAGGGGATTTATGAATAATTATAATTATTTGGAATCTGTTCCTTATTGACTCGGCATGACCGATTTTCCCTCCAGATTGCCATTTTTGCATTTTCTCTATATGCATTCTTTACTCATTTGACTTTCCTCTATTTATGCGTTCTACCCTCCTCCTCCTCATCCTCTACCTCCTCCCCTCCTCCTCCTTCGCCACACTCTCCGTCTACTCCCTCTCTCGCTTTCTTTCTCTCTCTCATTCTCTCTCTCTCTTTCTTCCCCTGTCTCTCCATGTTGTCTGTCTGTCTGTCCTTCTTTCTTTCACCTTGTCTTTCTAAATTATATTTCTTACATCACCGTTCCTTCTCATTTACACCTCCTCCTCATCTGACCCCATCCCTCTCTTTCTCTCTCTCTCTCTCTCTTTCTCTCTGTGTCTCTCCCTCTCTCTGTGTCTCTTCCTCTCTATCGGTCTCTCTTCCCCTTTATCCTCCCCCATCCACCCCCATCATCACATTCCCTCCCCTCCTCATTCTCTCCCCTTCTCTCATCTCTCATCTTCCCCCATCACTCTCCATCTTCCTCTTCATCCTCATTCCTAACACTGCCCAATCCCCCTCCTCCACCACAATAAATCACACCCTTTAGCGTACTTTATTCTATTAGTGTCTTCACATACATGGCATTATCCTCTTCATAATGCGATGAATCATTGCCGGGCTTAGCAAACAAGTCATAGGATCCTCCTCCTTCTCCGAATCAACCGCTCGCCTGTTCATCATTCCAACTAGAAATATTTGGCTGGAACATTAATGTGCTTCTCATCTGGAGAATGATGATCTATATAATATGATTTCCTGTATCTCCAGCAAGGTATGAATGGGGTCACTGTCGAGAATTCCATCCTCGTGATTCAAGTTCGATCAAGAAAAGCGTGTGTGTGTCTCGTCTGCTATGAAACGGCAAAGCGTTAACATGTTCGGATCCGGAAGCAAATACTTTTGAAATAGAATCTGGCGCGGTTGATGTAGTTTGAAGAGCTACTAGATTTACAGTCCGTGTTCGTTAGACCCCCCCCCCCCCCCCCGGGAGATGTCTCCATGTTTACCTCATAATACCGAGAAACTATCGATTTTAAACGGTGAGGAGGGAGGTTTTGTAAAGAGTCGTAATTAGCATTTGAGAGGTAAAATCATTATCATTTCATATCACGTAAAATCCGTAAATATTCAATCCGTGGAACGACATGTTATGTCCTTTGGCAGTAACAGAAGCAGTTTAGCAATATACTACTGATACTACTGTTTTTGGTAATAGTAAAAGTACATGTAGGCTAGAAGTAGCAGTGGTATCAGCAGCAGCATCAACAGCAGTATTAGCAGTAGTAATAGCAGTAGTAGTAGTAGTAGTAGTAGTAGTAGTAGTAGTAGTAGTAGTAGTAGTAGTAGTAGTAGCAGTAGTAGTAGTAGTAGTAGTAGCAGCAGCAGCATCATCAGCAGTATAGTAGTAGTAGTAGTAGTAGAAGTAGAAGTAGAAGGAGAAGTAGTAGTAGTAGTAGTAGTAGTAGTAGTAGTAGTAGTAGTAGTAGTAATAGTAGTAGTAGTAGTAGTAGAAATAGTATAAGAGTAAAAATACATTAATTGTATTGTGGAGTAGTTTACTGTTCAATGGAGTAGGTAGTACGGACTGTTTCACCTGAAGGCTCATCAGCAACAATAAGACTAATAATATATCTATAGGGTTAGAAGTTTTTGAAGTATTATTAGGTGAAATGAATGCATTATTCAAACAACCAGGCTCTTTCAAATATCATGATCACCCTGACACAATTCCTTCGCTGTTAGCGCATTCCACCCCCCCCCCCCATTTATACATTCCAATTAACACAAGTCATTGGCTCTTATCGAAGCATTCAAAAAAATACACGTGGCGTAATGAAAAGTGATTGATAATTCATACAGTTATGAGTCAATTCCATCGAATACTTGGTTAGCCACACACTCATCCACTATCAGGCAATAATTCGAACATCTCACTACAACTGACAAGTAAAGAGATTTTAAAGAGGCAGTATTATCAGCAAGTTTTATAAAGGAAAAGAAAACATTTTTCTTATGAATCTTAATCCTAGAGTATGTATAATCTTAGCATGCTGTCAGTGATATTTAGCAGACGATGACTAGTTTTATGGAAAAATACATAAAGGTATATTAACATTGCTTCCATAAAACACGCCGTTTGACCCCCACCCCCTCCCCCTAATAGTTCCCTTTTTTCTTTTTCATCAATTGTCCATCAGTTTTCAACTTGGTTCTAGTATGCTTCAGCGACAATTATTGCTCCATATAGTCAATTTTCTACACTAGACGAATTCATAACTAGTACGACGCAGCACTATTTCTTTCCTAACCTTAGTCTTAACCCAGCCCTAGCCCCAACCCTAACCATAACCCTAACCTGGCCCTAACTTATCAGCCCGATTCAAAACCTAATTGACAATTTAAAGCCCGTAGCAACCTCGGAGCAACAATAATGTCGCGTGTCACTTTCGATTTTCTTAGACTAATCACAATACTTTTGAAGTAGATTGTTCGTTGCAATGAAATTTGGAGTGTTTAAACCCCCAAAATAAAAACATTTTAAAACTATAAGTATATGCATTTAATATATACTTCATGTTTTAGATTAGGATAAACTCTGATGTTAAATTCTCTCCTAAGGTATCGCAAACAGAAGATGAAGAGTGATGGAGCAGATGAGAGATGAGCGAAGTGGAGAGGCCTGACCCCCGAACAAAAAAAATATATAACACCTATCAATATTGATGGTGATGATTTACGATTCCCAAAACCACTTTCCAAACTGATGACTTTAAGATAGTGCATTCGCCTTTAGGAGCACCCGCCGACGCCTCGCTTGACAGGGCAGCATTAATTGAAAACCGAGAAGAAGAAAAAAATCCAACAATCAAAAGCGTTTCGAATACCTTACAGACACGAATGAGACATGAACAGGAATGAATACATTTTCAAGAACGATTTAAGGTAGTTTATAAAATATGAATTAAGAAGGAAAAAAAATGGACTCACCGTTTATTGGTTGTCCATCTTTGCACACACAAATTCGAGGTGAAAAAGGAGAGAGATTGCGTCGGCGTATGAATGATAGGAGAGGGGGAAAAAGTCCGAATTATCCGGGGTCGCTTTTTTATGTAGTGGGAGAGATGGGAGAGGCGAGGAGAATGTACGCCTACACCTTCCGACTTCTAGCGCGCTACTGAAAGAAGAGGAAAGATAGCTTTTATGTCAGCGCGCTGCATGACTTGTGAAAGACTGGCTCGCTGGCTGGCTGGTCGCCCTGATGATGATGATGGTGATGATGCAGCGATGCGTTGTCTCTCTCGTACTACATTCTCTCTGTCTGTCTGTCTCTCTCTCTCTCCTCTTCATCTATCTTCTCTTCTTCTTTGTTTCTATTCCTGTTCTTTCTTTCTGTCTTCTATCTCTCTCTTTCTCTTTCTTTCCGTCACCCTCTTCTCCTGTCTCGAAGATGCCCTCTTTTTCCATATACCTTGTTGTTTTCGTAACTATACATCTCCCCTTTCTCCCACTATTATTGTATATCTCCATACACTTTCTCTCTCTCTCTCTCTCTCTCTCTCGCTACATTGTCTATATGTCTCTTGTTCATAAACCCTGTCTCCTCCATTTCTATTAAACTCTCTGGACATATTTTGTTTCTCTTTCTCTCTTTCTGAATTACCCTCTGTTTGAAATGTCTCATTTCCTCATTCGTCTCCTCCCTGTATGTCTTTTTTCCCCTCTCTTTCTGTCTCTGCAATGTAATGTTCTCGTATTCTGTCCTTTATGTACATTCGCTCTCTCGTTTGTTCTTCACTTCCAATTCTCTCTGATTCACGGTGTGTCATCTTTCTCTCACCCTGCAAGTTCTTTATTTCTACCCCCTTTCCCGTTCACGCTCTCCCCTCCCAATTGTTTCACTGACTATCTTCATTCAACCCTCTCCCATTCCATCCATCAATACTGATCATGATAATCTCTATTCATCTCCCATCCATCATTTTGAAAGGCATCGTTTAAAAATGTTAAATCTGAGATGCAAGGCCCTATACGTGTTATCAGTGTCTGTGATATGGTGTAATTTTGAAGCCCTACACAAATTGCGTTCAAAATGATCAAGTGCCTCAAAAAAGTAAAAAGTGACAGGTTTTACCATACTCATTTTCTCCAATAGTCTGTCGTGTTATAGGTTTTTGAAATTTCGGATTCCAAGTATAAATATTTTGATAATCAAACAGGCGATCGGCTTGTAAAAGTCATTGGATTTCTGACTGACCTAAAGGTTCATAATTACGATTGCAGCATGAGCTAAATCCAGGATTGTGTTTAGAATCTGAGGCAAAGATACCCAATCCCTTTAATCGCAATTACATACTCTCTTTGTCTCTCTCTCTTTCTATCTCTCTCTTTGTTTCTCTCTCTCTCTCTCTCTCTCTCTCTTCTCTCTTCTCTCTCCTCTCTTCTCATTTCGACTCCTCTCCTCCCCCTTTCTCTCTCACTCCATCCCTCCCTCTCTCCCTTCCTCCCTTCCTCCCTCCCTCCCTCAACACCGTCTTACTTCCTTCCCATCATTACCCTTTCTCCTCCCTTTCTCCCTCCTCCTGGTAACTGATATATACTAAAATCCCCTTTTTTCCCCTAGGTTCCTGAGATTTTCCTGTCCAATATTTATCAAATTGTTCATAATTGGTTTCACTCGCAGACTCAATATGTCCCTTTCTGTCTCCATTACGACATATCAATGTTTTGTGATTTCGTTTATGTTTTCTTCTCTTATGGCACTTTAATGGAGAAATCGTTCTGGAATTCAATTAGTGTACCCACTGAATGCATATCGTCTCCATGCAAATTGGATAAGGGAATGTTTTGTAATAATATTTCGACATGACACCAAAACAACATGAAATATAATCATACAATAATACAAATGATTGACTTAAAGGTAAAGACCAGTAATGGTCATGCGATTGCATTGTGAAAGAAACGTTGTGGAATCGATCAGAAAAGGTTGATCATCTAGCATCTAGCATCTGCAAGGTTCTGGAATCATCAAAATGATAAGAAATTTGGCCCATTCTTCGTAAAGTTACAAGCACTATACACAGAAAGATGTATATGGGACTACCCTATCTCTCTCACACGACCATGAGAGAAATAAATTTACCAAATATATGAATTAGTAGGCGGTTTCCCGGCAAATTTGTTATCATCATGTATTAGTCAAAACATATTCTTTCACATGATTGGTAATGAGAGCTTCTATTTCATTTTTTGAAATTGGGGCGTTACCAATACTGTCAGTAAACTATTAGTTTTTAAGTAATGATTTCTTTTCATTTTTTAAATCGATGTCTGCAACATTTTTCATTTCCTTTCCTTTTGCCTCTACTACCTTATCAGAATCTCTTTTAAAGGAATCTCTCATGAAAAGAAATCATTACTTAAAAACTAATAGTTTAAAAGAGATTCTGATAAGGTAGTAGAGGCAAAAGGAAAGGAAATGAAAAATGTTGCAGACATCGATTTAAAAAATGAAAAGAAATCATTACTTAAAAACTAATAGTTTACTGATAGTACAATAGTATATATGCAATATAGAAAATAGAAGGTGCAGAAGAAAGAGGGAGTGAAAACATGTGGTATTTATATTGAGAGATAGTGAGGTGTCCAACTTTTATACAGAATGAGAGAGTTTCCATCATAACATCAATGTCAGCAATTCAATAAAGATAAAAACAATTACACTGTCGCTCATAAAGGTGGAATATTTTAGTTTTACCCCAATTTATGGAATTATTTTAAAAATTATTTAAAATAATAGATATAGATAATAGTATACATTCTTAGATTATATTGAATAATAACTTACCAATGTGTGTTTTGCGGAACTGCTAAAGCATGTGTATGCTACTATGTTTATTAACTAGGGTACCTACGCTCTCAAGTCATAAATGACAGTAATGAGGATTAATGCCCTACAAAATGGCACTAATATAGCACATCGACACGGTTTTGATCGTGGGGCCTCACAGTTACGAGGCCATTGTTTTGTCACTAAACCATGACTGTACGCAGCGGGGGCTAGGGTGGGGGCAGTTTTCATAAATTAAAAAAAATGCACAAAATGCAATAAATTTTCAATAATTTATTGCATTTTACCCCGGTCCCCAACATAAAAAAATCCTCTGGTCTGCCATGCATTATGACTCAAGGCATGGGCACACAGAATTTTTTTTATGTTAGGCACCGGGGTTAAATGCAATAAATTATTGAAAATGTATTGCATTTTCTGTGTTTGTTTTAATTTATGGAAACTGCCCCCTACCCTAGCCCCCGCTGCGTACAGTCATGGTTCAGTGACAAAGCAATGACCTCGTAACTGTGAGGCCCCAGGATCGAAACCGTGTCGATGTGCAATATTGGTGCCCTTTTGTGGGGCATTAATACTCATTACTGTCATTTATGACTTAAGGGCATAGGTCCCCTAGTTGATAAGCATAGTAGCATACCCATGCTTTAGCAGTCACGCAAAATACACATTGGCAAGTTATTATTCAATAAAATCTGAGAATGTATACTATTATCTAGATCTATTATTTTTAAATTATTTTTAAAATAATTCCATAAATTGGAATTTAAAAAAAATATTCCACCTTTATGAGCGACAGTGTATATTCACTGAATATTAAACAAAAATACGATAAAATAATAGGAGAATGGTAAACACGTTCGTGGAGAACGTCATTAGGGACTTTTAGATTTGCATGGACTGATACGTGTGACGTCCATTCAAAGCAAGGCATTAAAGGACGTCGATCGTAGCAATCCACGTTGTTGTTGTGCAAATCTAAAAGTCCCTATTATAGATATCCGCCAAAACAATGTTTCAAAGGTGTTTATAATTAAAGTGAGCACAGAACAAAGTTATGAAAGCCTACACCGACACAGATAAAAAGGTCGCCCACTGAGACACAAATACATCTCCCTGTACGATGTACCTCAGTGACGTCACAATGGACTCTGGGTCTCTGCGGTAGCTTAATGAGAAACACCAACCTCAGGTGTATGTCAAATGATTTCGTGTTAACCCATCTTGACATGTTCAAAGATAAAGTGGAGTTCGGGTTTTAAAAGCGACGATTACTCTTCAAAAGATACTGTCCTAAAGCATGGATCTGTTCACTAATTTTAAGCATATAGGCCTACTCTTTAAACCAAAGTTTTTCTTGACAATTACAAAGATTTGCAGCTTTCTTCCTAGCCATTCTTCCATGGGAGTCGTCATTTTGATTTAATTTTGATGTCAAAGTCGTAAATATCCATTGACCTGCATAAAGTGGATAGGGTGTCCGGTGTTGCATATAATGACTGCACACCAAATATTCCAAAAAGAATGTGCTCAACTCTTTCAAACAGCTGAACCAAAAAACTTGTCCCATCATAGTTATGAGAGAATATCCATTCATTTGAATACATTACACAAAAAGAACTACATGTATTATTAGGAAACTATTGTAATGCATTTCATAGGTGAGTGTCTTACATTATACTAAAATAAAGACCAGTTGGTATCTCGCAAGTTGTACTACATGCGCTCTGACGTCACTATTTTGATCAAAATGGCGACTCCCATTGGAGAATGGCCTGCAAAGGAAACTGCAGACCTTGGAATGATTTTTTCCTTGCTAAGTAATCAAAAAGGAGTGATTTAAAAATATTTTTAACTGGCTCACAATTTTGGATAAGGCCATCAGGTAAACTCTGTATGGTTTCATTTTCCTTGAACCCCCGTACATCCGTGTACGCGACGTCATAACAATTGCGTGGACTAGATTTGGATCAAATCCAACATGATCTCGCCATCATCTGCCAAAGTAAACGAAAACAATTATACCGTCTTTCCAAGTACCTCCCACAATACGCTACTGGAGTTACGGGGCATACATGTGCACCCTCCCCCTCTTCCCGCGCCATCGAATGGCAAAGAGGAGGGAGAGGTAGAGAAAATGAAAGGGAAAGGGAAGGGGACAGACCGAAAAATGAAGCTCATAGGACCCCTTGCCGAACTTGCCCTAATCAGTATCATAACCAATAGGCATTTAATTTTCATTCAAAGAAAAGGACCTGTGACCCCCCCCCCCCAAACCCCACGCACACACGCACACACACACACACACACACACACAAACACTCACACTAACCTCGCTCTCCTTGATGCTAGTGTCCCTTGATAGCTGAACCCACGCTATCCACTGCTAAGACCCCCCCCCCCCCCACTTCTCCCTTTACAGCTCTGCAAAGTTCATTCGGGAAAGGAATCTAAAAAAAAAACGTTACGTTGTTTGGCTTCATTGAAAAATAAAGTACATTGAGATAGCATGTTTACAATTCTGATGAAACATCTTGAAATTCATTTTCACTAATATGAGTCCTGATACAATATAGTTCATTTTCTTTGAGTAATGAAAGATTATTGTTTTTTAAGCCAAGGACTAACAAAATACTTTCGTTATTCGTATGATAAAGACGCAAGAACTCCCTGATGCATGGTAGAGTTATGAAGTCGTACATGGTTTTGCATTTTACTATGACATACCGGTACATGTTTCCAGCTAGAATAGTGAAGGCATTCACTGTCGTCTTAACCAGGTAACGACAGTGAGATACCAATGATACTGTATTTAAAGCTGACAGTGGCCAACAACAAAAATATGTCCGTCGTGCCCATTAAAAGCACATCCTAGCATGTATAACATAAGCATCATCATCACCTTTATCATTACCGCTATAATCATTATCATCATCGTTATTATCAACATCTTCACTATAATCATATAGCACTTATCATCATCACCATCATAATCATCATTAACATCACCCATCAACCAATCAACAATGTCCAATGATAAAGCAGAGCCCCATTTATACTGTTTTTCAAACTCGAGACACAATTATTTGTTCCCTTATCTTTTCTTGCCCATACATTTTTATAATTACACAAATCATGTATATACTCATGATGGTCCCCCCCCCCCCCCCTCCCCCTGTCCCCGGATAGCCATCATTTCATGTTAACACCCCCGTTATGGCATTTGTGAAAACTAAAGCCGCGTTCATACACGCGACGTTGTAAACCGCCTCAAAATATCACCGCGTCGAGACAAGAAGACAAAGCTTATTCGCATTTCTTTACCTTGTAGCAAACAGATAAGCGAATAAGTTAAAGCCCCTCAAAGTGTTGGGAGCCCCACAAATTTGATAGCAAAATTTCAGTAATAAATTGTATCATAATGGAAAGAGGATGTCATTTAAAACACATTTCTGCAAGGATTTTCAAGACAAATGTGTTTGAAGTCGAATATTGATGAAAGAATAAAACATTTAGGTTTTCTGCGTACAACTTTTTTTACAAGTTATACAACGGAAAGCCCAAATTATGTATTCTTTTATCGATATTTGTCATCAAACACATTTTTATTGGGAAGGGATCTTTGCAGAAGTGGGTCTTAAACGACATCCTCTTTCATATTATGATACAATTTAAGTGACATTTTGCAATTAAATTCTTGGCGAATTTTGGGCTCCCAACACTTTAGAGGGGCTTTAAGGAAAATTTGATGCCCGCATTATTTTCTTCTCACCCTCTCTTGCCATTTATTTACGCGTAAGATGTTTTTTTTTTATTATTTTACCACAGCGTTTTTTGTCTTTGTTTTTGTTGATATTGTCTTCATTGATGCTATTATCACTATTGTTCTTGTAGCTGTAATTGTTGTTGTCGTTGTTATTATTATTGTTATCGTTTTTATTATCATCATTATTATCATTATTATTATCATTTTCATCCCTATCATTAATGATCATTATTATTATTGTTTATCATTATCATTATTATTCAATTCAATTCGATTCAAGTTTATTTCCGTATTTGGTTAAAAACAAAGAAATATAATCAACATGTGTGTATATAATTATACATAAAACAAAGATTCAAAAGAAACATGTACTACTCATAATGTGGGTGAGAGAAAAAAGGCCAACAAGCCTATCAAGGTAATTCCCAGACTAAATTAAACTAAATAAAATGTTTATTCGTCATGCTTAATCATAATAGAAAAAATAAAGGACATCTACTAAATAACTCTGAAAAAGTTGTTTTAACAAAATACATAAACAGCAAAGAAATACGCTATTATTGTTATCATTATTATTATTATTATCATTGGTAATAGTAGTCATCATCAGTATTAATATTGGTAATATTAATATCATATTTGGAAGGTTTTTTACTTTGTAATGTGTGAACGCGGTTCAATGCACCTGTTCTTGTCGCGGCGAGCGATGTAATACGAGTTGTCGCTCCGAATCTAAATGCCCCCATTTCTTTCGGTAAAAGATCAGCGCTTGAACGTGCACTGCACACCGAGCGAGCGGACGGAGTTCAAGTTCATTCAAATATCACCGAGAAGCCAGCTGCTGCTATGTGCGACGCGTCAAAAGAAATTCTGCGACATGACCGAATTCAGATTCGAAGAAAAGCACTTTTTTGATCAACGCCTGCAGTCAGAACCTGCCAAATAAACGGAAATAAATAGCAAACAAAATGTCATTAGTGTGGTTTTGTTTTACTTTATATACACGAAAATAAATGTTCTCGTATTATGGCCACTATGAAGCAAGAAAAGGCAGCAACAGCATGTCCGGCAAAGACAGGATCTGCACAATTTCTAAGGAGAACCCAGAACCCGATCCAATTATTATCAAACACCTTTTTTCCCCAGACTATATTGAACTCTGCATCGCAAATCCACTCAAAAGCCACTTGAATGCTTCCGCTGAACATTGTATCCGCTCTCAATGGGCAATTTCTCCAGAAAAGGATACAAAAGTTCCATCATATTCAATCGATAGCAGTGATTAAAAGCCTTTTCATTTACTTTAGACGATTTATTTTTAAATTGATTAATAGCAAGGTACTTAAAACACACAATGATAATATTAATAATCTTATTTACCATGGGCAGCCTCATCAGCATTGAAACTGCTCGTCCTCAAAGACCCTTCAATTATTGCTATATCCAGAATACCTAGGTTCCCATTTGAATATAATAGAAACTACTTTTAAAGGGATCGTTTAACAATGTTAAATCTGAGATACATGGCCCTACGTGTTATCAGTGTCTGTGATATGGTGTAATATCGAAGCCCTGAACAAAATGCGCTTCAAAATGATCATGAAGTGCCTCAAAAAGGAAAAAACCTTTGAGTGACCGGTTTTACCATACTCATTTTTCCCAATAGACTGTAGTGTTATAAAAACCGCTAGGAAAACGAAAAATGAAATTTCGATTTACAATCATAAATACCTTGATAATCAGACAGGCGATCGGCTTGTCAAAGTCATGGGATTCCTGACTGACCTAAAGGTTTATCATTAAAATCGCAGCATGAGCTAAACCCAGTATTTGTTTCAGAATCTGAGGCAAAGTTACCGAGTCACTTTGATAGTCTTACTTACCATGGACATCCTCATCAGCATTAATAATGCTCTTCCTATTAAAGACCCTTCAATTATTGGTATATCCAGAATTCCTAGGTACCAATTTGAACACGAAGAAGCAACTACTTTTCTGAGGCGATGTTACCGAGTCATTTTAAAAAATCAACCTGCAATTTCAATAGCCATGTGCGTCGTCATGGCAAACATGGCAAATAACCCTTTTGTTGACTTTTTGAAAGTAGTTGTTATGTAGACAAGGGTCAAGGGTCAAAGTTCAAGTGAGCAACCCACCCATATCGAATTACGAAAAGAAAGAGAAAATGAATGTATAGGGAAAGGTATATTAAAATATGCAAACAAGGGAATGGAGAGGTAAAAACCAATGTCACTATCAAAAGAAGATAATTAAACCTAATTCCGCTCTCCTCCCCTCCCCCAGTTTGTGCACTTACAATCACATTTATTCATCTAGCAAGCTTGATGACCCCAATGAAACCAGTGCCCCCTAACTGAAAGGACACGCTAGGCCACTAACTCAAGAAGGACAGATGAAATAGAAAAACACAAGGAAGCCGTATAACAGGAAGCCATACTTCATCTCAAGTATACCACACACTTTTGGCACGAAACCATCCAAAAGGGTATTTTATTTTCCAAAACGACATATATATCCACAATAACAAAGTCATGAATCCCATATAACGGTTGTACTTTTAAAGAAGAACAAAAACAAATTCCTATCGAGTAAGGACCGACCTTTGCCTATTAAGCCTCAATGTTTCAGAGTATGTAGAAAACCATGAAATCCGAGGCAAGACAGAAACTAATATTATTAATTGTCGACGTGCTTCATGATCATAATTATAGGCACATATGGTGGGAGGGGCAAATTACTACACCCCCCCCCCCCCCGGTAAGGCCGGTGAGACTTTTTGGAAGAACATTCCTACATTTTACTCATTAAGACAAAAGATTCCGTCATTTAACGCTATTGTTCGGAAATCGTGTTCTTGTTCGAAAACAATAAAGTCAAGAAACAAAAGATGTTTCGACCCTCTCCTCTTTTTAATAACCCTGGACCTACCCCCAATACTGTTTAAGCCCTTATAATTGCTTTTTTTTTAAATTAAAAATATCTTAGAAAAATGCATGGTGTTATAATAACAAAAATAATCATATTATGTTTACCCAGGAAAGTCTCAAAAGTATCAAAGCTGTTCTTCCTGGCATTTGCCAGGTACTTAAACATCTGAGTGGAGATCTTCTTCTTCTTGATTTGATTTTGTTTGGCAATCAGTCATAGTTGACTATTTTTGCCACACACTATTTTATGAATTATTTATATACCGGTATATACATATGTACAATTTCATGTCATAAATGACTATTTTTAGGATTTATAAGCACCGTTTCTGTAAATGTGGAGTAATGTCTTTCCAAAGGACTGATTTTCGAACCCTCGTCCCTTGGATTGAGATTCAAGTGAGTGAATCAATAAACTACGCCACTTCAACGTTGACCAACCCATCACTACGTTCATATCTCCAGCTGATGTTATACGCGTATAACTCGAATGCAATCATAGACTCTTACTCTAGTGGTTTAGAACCTTTGACTTTAAAAAATATTATAAGCCTGAAGGTCATCGGTTCAAGTCCTGGCAGGACACTTCTGTTCCTAAAAGTGCAAATCGATTTTTTTTTTTTTTTTTTTTTTTTTAATATTTTTTAAAATAATAAATCCTCTCTACACAAGGGAGCCCGGTATGATGTGAATGTTGTACAACCATGGGAATGTATAGATGCGTTAAAATAACAACGATCGCAACGACTTTCGAAAAATCAATTTAAGATTATTTATCCCAGTGGTGTATTTCATCACCAACTGAAATATGGGAGCACCTCAATACCTCATGACGTCACTTTTTTTAAAGTTACTACATGTATGTCCCATTTGCAGGTCCAAAAAATGAAAAGGTTAAATTCCAACGTCATTTGAAAGACAATACTTATTTAGAACTTCCCTCAAAACGAAAGGGCTTGAAAATGGCTTTAAGTGGGAAATAACGACCATTAGTTGTCGAATTGACTTAAGTGATTGCAGTCACCTAAGCAATAGTCTGATTTTCAGACCCTTTTACCGAACGGTCGTGCGTTTTGTGCTGTACAAATATTCAATCAGTTCAATTTTGGTCATTACAAGTAGTGGGTTATTGATGTAGACAAATGCTCATATACCTGTTACAGCTCATTTTATGTATGTTATTACCAAAGAAAAAAAAATCAATCATTCAATAGTGTCTGACAGTGAAGTCTAGAAGTGAACGGGTTTCTTTGCATAATTTGAATACTAGGACACTGCTAATTGTTAAAGTTCACAGATAGGACATACATGACATATTCATAATTCCTGCAGAGTTCTATAGAATTTGATGTTGGTTGCAATAGGGACATACTATCTTTAAATTAAAGTATCAAATACACATGTGTAAGGGGAGATCACGCCATATAAAATTGTGTTGAATTTATTTGCAAAATATATCTACAGGCCTCCGACCCATGTTTGGACACCCATGTTGTACAACCCTAACGTCTATACTTCTAACACTATCACAGCCTGAGTAGTATTTGTCATTGCCTGTCTCCAAAGCAACACACATCTTCCCTGTCATTTCTTTTTTCTTTCCTTTTTCTTTAATACCTTTATCAGCGCATCAAATCTGAAGCTCTGTGCTACAGCTCGGCCTCGATAAAAGCTTTAAAAAAATGACATTTTACAGAGTTCACCCGAAAAAAAGGAAGCAAAAAGAGAGGAAAGGGTAAGAGGTATAGGAGAATCTCCATGGAAAGGCCAAGGCAATGCAAGTCTTTTAAATGTACTATGCAAGCCAACTCGGTCTCCTTTGTCAAATCACTGCTCCCCAGTTGATACAAAAGGCAAGTTACCGGTAATTAAGGGTATATCGGCTATTTTTAAATGATTTTTTTTCCTTCCTTTTCTGAGGTGCATAATAATGGGCAAGCGCAGAGCGGAAGAGAGGAAACTAACGTATGCTATCCTATTCATCGTAATTTTTCCTGACATTTTGATTTAAAGCGTGCAATAAGGGTGTGTGGATGGGAGACGTATATCCAGAGTGTTATTTGGTATTAGAGCCGGTAAAATAGCCTTTGTGCAACAGGCATGGATTGCACGGATATCTTAAAGGGCAACATGAGAGAAAACTCTGTGGGAGGGATTTCATTTTTTAAATGCATGTCAATTAAAAGGTCTATAAATTGTACATGACTGTGTGAATGCATCTAATAAGGCATCATTGTAGTGTTGTACCATCGACTTAGTATAAACAAAAGCAAGGAGTTTTTTTATTTAGGATATCACAATATAGAAGACAATTGTTCGATATAATAGCGAGGGAATGACGTCACAGCCTAAAGACTGAGTTGCCAATAATTTGTCTTTGTGTCTTCGACAGATATCTTCTGATCTTATCCTTGTCAAATCATTAACTATCTCATTTACAGTCTCGTTTTATCTTTAAAACAAGACGTCATTAACGCGAGTTGGTGTTATCTTAAAAGCTACCAAGGCTTCTTGAGAGTTCAAACCACTAAAATGATAATAAAGATGATAAAGACGACAGCAAATTCGTAACAAGGATAAGTGACATTAAAAAGGGCGTCGTACATCTATCAAATTACTTAGTTTTGGTAAGGAAAAATATTCAAATTAGGGAGTAGATGAAATCAACAGATGAGGCTTTATGTGTTTCTTTTTATGATTGAAGAAGAAAATAATGGGGTCTTTTATATGCATATTATCCTGTTATAATTGGGAGGCAAAATTGTTCGTAAAGCGTTAACGCCTTCTTTGCTTTCGGCATATTTCAGCATTGTTATGTAAAATAATTATGTCTACATTATATATATATGTATGTGATATATATGTTGCCGCCGATCATGTGAATCATTTCCGTATTATTATGGACAAACGAAATTTCCATCTCGAATGATAAATATTATTCCGTTCTCCTATGGGATATAGACAACATATTTTACATTCTAACGTTCAAACGTTACAAGAAACTCTACTATAAACACATGTATATAATTATTATATCCGTCAAAAACCATAAGAGCTGTGCATGGGTGCATGTCCTTTTTTATCACATAAAATCAAAGGAGCTTTATAAATGGATTTCAGGAGCTTGCTAATAATATTCTACGCAGGCTTTAAAAGCTTCTGATTCATGACTACACACTTTGATTCCGAGGTATTTTGAACATCGTGGAAACGAAGACTTCCATTGTGTGAGATACTATCAAAAGGGTGAATCAAAGAAGGAAGGTTTCACGAAGGAAATGGGTGGATTCAGGATGGAATGCGTTAATTCAGAATAACGGTTGTATGTGTCTTGGGAGAAAAGGCTGAAATTCGGCCAGTGCAAAATGTAATTTTCTGACGAGCAGTGGCGAAGTGGTGAGAGTAGTAATGCATTGAAACCATTAGGTTCTGAGTCCGATACCAAATCGGTACATTGTTCCGTCAACTACTACGGCTTACCTTTTCAGTAATCAGGTATAATATCAACGTCAACATTTAAAATGTTATTATTTATAATACTACTAGTTATAAAAAAGAGAGGAAGATGATAAAAGAAAGGGGAAGTAGCGTGAAAAGTGGGTGGCCCCCCATGACTGCCCCCCCCCCCTCAATGACCTTGTTCTCTCACATTCCATTAACGTAGTTAGTCCAGTCGATACACCTAATAACACCATTTAATTACTGCTACTACTTCTAATACATGCTTTGGCAGACAGTATATAGTAGGTCCATGGGCAGATATAAACACACACATTCGGCCATGCGCCACGCCCCTTTAGTCAGCAAACCTTAGTCGCTCTCTACTTTACACTAGGGACTTTTAGATTGACAGCTTTGACTGCAACGTGTGACGTCATTTTAAGGCACTGCGCATGCGTTACGACGTCTCAGTCGGCGATCGAGAATGCGTCAACCTTGATTTTCCTAAATCCAGAGTTTTTCGGAACTAGAGATAGATGCCATGTGTTGCGTCTGGCCAGATGAAAGGGGCTACCTGTAGATTTATACATGTTGTGGTGCATCCGGGGGGGGGGGGGGTGGAAGCATGATGGGTATAGACATGTGCAAATCCTATTATGCATGGATATCCCAACAATAATGAAAATTCTAAATAACTTCGTAGGGCGCTTCAGGTTTTTTTTTACGTGTTGGAATTGTGCTTATTTGATGTGCGATAATGTGGTGGAGAAACGTTTACAGTACACTCTCGTTATAAAGAACACCGATATAACAAAATTTCATTATAAAGAAGTAAAATCTCTGGTCCCATATGTGGGATTCCCTTTGTATTCTATTGTTTTTGCAACCCTGATACATGTATATATACAGAAATTTGATTATAAAGAAATTTCATGGGTCCCGAGGACTTCTTTATAATGAGAGTGCACTGTACATGGTGTTCTAGAGGTGAAGGATATGCAGGATGTTAAGAATGTGGATAAGATATCCCTCCCCGCCCGTGGCAGTGACCAATAAAAGACAATGACACCATGGACCGTGTGTTGAGTGGTCTGACATAAGTGTAACGTTTATATTTAGGAAAAGTCTGTTGACCTCCAAAGTATATACAGTATTTAAGATAATTACTATTTTTTTTTATCAATGATGGTCCAAACGTGAAGCATTGGTGGAGGAGTACATGTATGGGCCAGGAGGAAGTACACTCCCTTCACAATGGCGATTCCCTCATTCACATATGATGTATGTCATCACTCTCAAGTGAAGCAAGTATTGGAACAAGGGAACAACCTCTCGAGAGGAGTATAGGGGGAAGTGTCGTGGCAGTATTGGAATGCCCTTACAGGTACACTCCCCTCAAGAAGTTGTCCCCTCATTCACTTACAGTGCACTCTCGTTATAAAGAACACTGATATAACAAAATTTCATTTTAAAGAAGTAAAATCTCTGGTCCCATATCTTGGATTTCCTTTGTATTCTATTGTTTTGGCAGCCCTGATATAAAGAAATTTCGTTATAAAGAAACAATTTCATGGGTCCCAAGGACTTCTTTATAACGAGACGACCAAGATGTGACTTTTGCTTTGGACTACCACCCCCCCTGTTCATGAGGAAAATGATGAACAACCGAAGATTTGGGGGTATGAGTTACAGGTTAATGCTAGTGTTGGACAATAATTAAAAGATTAAGGTGTTAGCAAAATCAACAGGTACAATTACTTTGGCTACATGCAGTGTTTGTTGAAGGCATGCTGAAGGGATTTTAATGTAGGCCTACTGGTACATGTCTTGAACTGTTTTGATGTTGCACATAATTTTGTGTAATGTTCCTGTGCTTGGAGGATGACTGTTGTTGATGAAGGATTCTGGTGGTGAGAGGATGCATTACCCATACGGGGAATACATCCTCTCACCTACTGATTTTGATGTTGGAAGTGAATGTTGGGATAGTGTCTGTACTCACATTGGCTGGAGTTGTTCATGGGTGAAATTGTCCGAAGTCCTCCCAAATTAGATTTGGGTAGCGTTGACGCATGCGGTTGAAGACTATCACATGAACATAACAAATGATCTTCCATGGAAAACATTTACCAAAAGTTTATATTTAATTGTAAAGTGTCAGTACAAGGTGGCAGATTTACAATGTATTCCACACACAAAAAAGACAATCGGCATGGTCCTTGTCACATACTCTGAGAAACTATAGCGACATATTGCTGAAAGTGGAAAGGATAGGGAAGATGACTATGAGTGTACCAGTGGTAGTCATGATGAGAGCAATTTATACTAAGAATCACTGATTGCTATGTGCACTCAAGTAGCCAGCAGTAACTTTTGAGATGTTGGTATTACACAATGTGTGTTATGGGTAGTTGGATTTTTTTTCTTTTAAAGTCTACAAAATTATGAGAACCTTAAATAATTTTTAATTGGTAAAATGACCTTTTAAAGGAAAATGCAAGATTTTGCAACCAATGACAACAAAGCATGCCAAGTGAGTGTGTTGTTTGTAACATATTTTTTCATATGCTCTGGCCTACAACAAATTTGTCAGAGGTGCAGAGGTAAATTTATGGTGAAATACATAGTCTTACATGTATAATAGCCCCAAAGGTGAAAGTGATTTCACACGCCCTAATATTTGTTAATACACATCCATTTTTCACAAAATTATACCTATTAGGTGACAAAAAAAATGGCGGTCAAACCTTCCAGGGAGGGTCGGTCAGTCAGCATTTTTTATTGTGTTTTTGACATTAAATTTTTCGATTAAAATAGGCCTACATGGAAATTATTTGTTCTCAGCTTCTCGCTCACTCACTGCACTCGCAACTTTTCATCCAATTTTTTTGTCAAAATGGCTGATTTTCCTTGTTTTCAACAAAATTTACAATGATAAAATATAGACCTAAACACCTCAAAATAACAGTAAAATACAAAGACTGACAAATGGAGGAATGAGCCGGAGAGCCAGTAAGGCCCGAAAGTAGCCCACACCTTTACAAAAATATGTATACAATGCATGATATACACAGAAAAAAGAAACAATTAACAAAAGTTTAACGCGTAAAAAAGACTCTGACAAAAACCATTACGACAAGACAAATGTGGACATGCTGTAAAGAAATTACTCATAATTACTAATCAGCTAACGTTTAAGTAGGTTTCGAAAGTGTTTTGTATTTTTGTATTCTTTGATTAGTTTAGGGAGTGAATTCGAAAGGATTAGGCCGGCTGCTTGTATACCATGATCAGAGAAAGCTTTCTTATTGAGTGTATGAGAAAGATCATTAATTTGTGTTGTTTAGTAATGGTAAGTATCAGAGCGCCTTTTGAAGTAGTCTTTGAAAGACACTGGTAAATTATTAATATAGAATGTATGCATAAATACGCCAAGTTCAAGAGTATACATGTCTATTACAGTATCGTGCATGCGCATTCAGTTTCAGCAGTTCCCTACGAAGAAGAAGTGTTCAAGCGATGCCCGTTATGGACAGAAATTGCTTGAAAACACTGACATCGTAAGTAAAAAATGGTTGTATATGTGATGTAAATGTTCATTAATATCGTGTTAAGATCTCGGTGAGCACAAACATGGAGAGCTCCTAGTCAGGAATCCGCCTGACAAGCAATAGTTTATATCCTGCCCGGTTGACGTGAATTCACGCGCATGAAAATATGCTGGTAATGATGTCTGTCCTTTGTATGAGGGGACTGACCTAACAACACCTCAAGGAAATTGTGAATTGTGTAATAGGTAGGGTGGGGACTTGAGTAACCGGACACTTAATTTTGTGCGTTTTTTCAGAATATGTTGCCAAAAAACGTAATTTCCAAATAATCAGCATTAGAATTTCCATGCAAAATCAGGATTTATGCGAAGAAAAATAACAGCTGCGTCACCGGGTGTCTGTTACTGCGCGCGATGTTTCCCCGACGCGTATTGCGCCGTTCTAATGCGCGGTGTCCGGGTACTCAACCCGTCCGGAAATACAACCTCTCATGATACCGATTTTGTGAGCACGAAAAAGAAGACTACGACAAGGTTAGGGTCATTTTGAACAGCGATATAAACAAACTGGTAGGTTGATACGGAGTGCCATTCCAGGGAATAAAAATACAGAAGTTTCTTTTTTATCATAAACCTACTCGTAGATTTCATGTTTTGATCGACAAATTGAGGACCTGAAATAATTGTGGACGGTAATGGTAATAGGGCCCCCGTCATACGAGATGAACACGTATGCCCACGCATGGTATTACCGGGCACTATTGAATTACCGGACGCGCGTTCTACGCGCGGGACTACACGTATCGAATGTGCAAGTCGAGTGGGGTGATCAAGAAATGTATGACGCATCGTAAGAACACCAAAAAAAAAATTAGAAAATTTACACATCTAACTTAGCCTAACGTATGAGTGACAAATACATGCCTTTTTCATGAAATAATCCAATTTTCCTAATGCCCGTGCAAAGTGAATGGCTGTCAAGTTTGTTTTGAGAATGTCATTTTGCTATTTGTTTTCCGTGCATTTTCTTCTCGCGCGACTCGCGACTTTTGCGTTTCGCCATAGACATAACACGGTGTCCGGCAATACAGGTCGATTTTCAGCGCCGCGAAATAAGAATCATAACATGTGCAGGGACTAAATCTACGTGGGTACACTTTACCATGACCATGTGCATGGCATTTTAATTTTAAGCGCCGACATGCTAAATAATCTGGTCAAGTTCACGCGATTTCTACATTTACACTTTTGCGTAGCGAATAATGATTCGAGTAGTGTAAAATCTAAACAGTTAAAAAGTTACTCGCTCAAAATCGCTCAAATTTTGTATCAATTTGAAGAAAAAAAAATCACATTTTCACTTACCCATCATTGATGCCATTTGCCTCATGATCATCTTGAACTTTCAACTTTGTTTGGGTGACATTTCCGAGCATCCGAATGCTTCCGAAGACGTTGCTTCCAAGACCTATGATGCCGAAGATGACGTTCTGTATGACGTCACAGGTCTACTAAATAAAATAATAAAATTCACTTTTTTGCTCAGATATATTACTGTTTCGTATGTTTTTCAGCGTTTTAACCCTCTTGAAACCATTCTAAGGCGTTCCATGCGATACAATGTCAAAATGTTGGCTACAACATACATATCTGGGGCATTTTAGGTCATTACCTGGTATTTTACTACGAAAGTAATTGAGAGTGTTCCGTTAAAGCCCTAGTCGTGTGGTGCGCCACCTCGGTGGTTCCGGGAACATTGCGTCTAGTACATACATACATACATATTGATATTTATATAGCGCCTTTACATGCTCAAGGTACTAGTATGCCGCGTGCGCATACAATATACAGTTCCTCAGGTAGACAAAGGAACATCCCTTCCCTGCTATTATGTAAAAATGTGTAGAACAGGTGTCACATGCATATTCACCTGTTCTACACATTTTTACATAATAGCAGTGAAGGGATGTTCTTTTGTTGAGGGTAGAATGAGGAACTGTATATTTTGTCCTCTTTCTTTGTCCGTGATGTTCATAATGTTACTTCCTGCATGCATGTATATCGTCGAGTGCAATCTAAAAGATTTCTAATTGTAGTCAACATGGGCAGTTAAATACGTTGACACGCATGATCAGTCGGCGTTCGTCGTGTTCTCGTCCACTCATTCTAAAAGTCCCTATTACCTACCACCACCACCACCACCACCCATTTTGACATTTCTTGACGCACGTTTGCAAGGTACCTTTAATTTTATTTGCTAGCTACTTTACATGTTGAAACCAAGAATCTATAAAACCAGGGGAGGCAGATTAAAAGATAGAGGGCGCAAAACAAGCTCGAATACGATGCAATGTCAATTTCCCCGTAAACCCTGGCCACCCTTAAAAAATGAATTACCTCTGCTGATTATTTTGCTGCATTGTACGGGTTTCATCTGTTATGGTATCGTGCAAATGTATACTGTATTTTTGTGATTACATTTTAAAAGAATTCCCAATTAAACTGTAAAATATATATATATATATATATATTATATAGGGTTCTGTTCGAAGATGTTTAAGAAATACATTTGGAATATTTCTTGGTGCATCTACAATGGTCTCAGGGCAGATCGTAAATTTTATTGAAAGACCTCGAAGATTGGAATTTTCTGACCGATCAATTTATTTTCCATTAATTTGGGAATTCACAATAGTTCATTTCAAAGATCAATTAAGGTGGATGGAAGCATCATCTGTAAATAACGCTCAGAAAAATCTACAGAATTAAACCAGTGATTTCTCACGAAGTAACGCAAGCATTCGAGTCCCGCCGAGGCACTTGTGTCCCTTGGCAAGACATTAATCTACTTTGCCTACTTTGTGACGTCATTGCCTCACTATTTATCAATTGATTTATATATTTGTATCCATTAATTTCCCTTTTTATCCCCCAAACTTGATTTCCCCATGCCTTTGCCCAAGTTATATTATTTGTATCATATTGCGTTCATGACATTTCACAAAATCTTTTAAGAACTTTGAAGAATTGATACTATTTTCTAAATATTGTATATTCATAATTGTTGATTTTTATATAACTAGATTATCAAAATTCAAATTTTTCATGAATTAACTGGAAAAAAATAACTCAATATCACACACAAAAACATATTACTATCAATATAACTTGGATGCTGGTGTGAAGAAATAATATTCTAAGGAGAAAATTTACGAAATTTATATTATCAATATAAAGAAAACAATTAGTGGATAGTGAGGCAATGACGTCACAGACTCATGAGTGAGATGCCAACTTGTCTTGTGATTTTCAAAGATTTTCATGTAATTAAAAATTCATAACTTTCTTATTAGTGATCCGATTTTGTTTAAACTTGTTTTGATTGGTTTGTCTGATATTTCTGCTTCTAATATACTTAAGTTATTTTTGGAGTGGACTTGGCCTTTAAGATTATTTTGATAGTTATGAATAACATTTTTTTGACACTGCATGCGATGGCTAAGGACCATGGGATGATGCAGAATGAAATACACGGTTGGAAATGTTTGAAAATTAAATCACTTGCAAGACATTAAACACCAAGACCCAACCTCGGACACAGATCAAATTGTTAAACAACCGTTTATATTTATATGCTCAATCAAATACATATACATTCCAGATAATAAACCACATACAGGTATGTAAATTTGAATCAGTTTTCAACAAGGCTTACCTATACTACTACAGAGTTACACTTTTCATAATAATACAGCATGTTCAATGGCGGAAATGAGCTCTTTTCAAACCGTTAAGAATTTTTTGTTAAAGATGGAAATTAATGTCCGCATCTTATCTTTTTATAATCACATTAACCCTAATAAGGCCGGGGGCCATTATGGCCCCCACCCCCTCCACAATTTTTCTGATTGTTCGAGAACGCATATGGATGGCGCCTTGCCGCTCGCTGACTTTTTTCTTTAGAGTCCTGCGCATCTTTAAAAAAAATTTAAAAAAATCGGACCTACAGTAACAAAGTCACGTTACCTTTTGTCTTTGCATGTCAGCCCGAAAATCACTCATTTTTGTGATTTGTGTACAAAACATATGGAAATGTCATTTTTCCTAAAAATAGATCAAACATTGGTTATTGGGTCTTGTTTAAAGTTTAGGTGGTTGTTTTGGGAGTCAAAATAGTTGAATTGTAGGAAAAAATGAAAAAAAACGAAAAACAATAACATACATAAGTTAAAAAAACAATGAAATACATAAGAAATTATCAAAACAAGAGATAACATAAGGAATAAGCTGGCTCTTCCAAGCTTTGGAAGTTTAAACAAAATGGTAACAAATCTTTACTTGTTAAATTCCAAATCACCAAACAAACATAACGCTCCAAGATCCTTAGCAACATCCAAAGGCAATATCGTTTTTTAAATATATTTTTGTTTGTCACTGCAGAAAAGGTGACCCTCGTAGCTTTCCAATCGAACATTTCTAGCAAGAATATGATGACCGAGTACCTTAGCAATATTACAAATGAATAAACAAAGAGTACTTCAAAAATCAGCAACGCAAACATAGTACAGACATGTAATTGAATTTCTCGATATAAGGCATTCATTTGGGAAAGGGTTTATGAACTATTTCTTCAGAGACTGACAAAGCCAGGCAAGATATGAACATCATTATTGTCCCATTACAAACTAAATGTGACCAATTAGGTATACGAATCCACAACGAAAGAAGTTCAAACCATAAATCTACCCAGGGATTATGACCATAAAAAATAGACATGGAATCAGATGTTGATCTTTATACAAACATTTCAGTCACACTGTACTGTCAAGCACTGATGCCCAACTCAATTCTAACACACACACACAATTTCAACTGAAAAATTATCATGTTTATATTTACAAATTTTTAAAATTGGGGAGGGGGGGGGGCTTTCTCTGTCAGTTACAAAACATAGGGGATCGGAATGCATTAGACTATGCAGATAAAATGAGTGGTTGTGGTGCACCAGTCACTGATGGATGGGGGGGGGGGGGCTTCATATGTGGCAACAAATTGCCCCATTTCTACATTTTAAAGGGGTGGGGTACCTTACACAAATACTTTCGGCAGTTTTAAAACATAAATTACTTTAAGCTAGGCTGACTTTTAATTCCTTCCGCACAATTGACAAACCATAAGGCTTAATTGCTACCTAAAATGCAACACTCGTCCTAAGTCTTCAGATTTTCAAAGACCATTTGACATTAATGTCATTTAGAAACTGACTGAATTCACCACAAATTTGAAGAAAAAAAAAGAAAATTATAAAAACGATTTCTCGTTAGCACATGCTGTAATTTAACCAACTACATACAAAATGAAGTGATCAATCACATCAATGGTAATGACTTAGGGCGCGTTTATCTAGGCTTGCCACTAGATATTTACATATCGTACCCCACTATTGAACCCCACTATCATACCCCACTATACGATCGTGATTTGCGGGATGTCGAGTTTATCGACTCTTCACGATTCAAAATAAAGGCCTTGTGTCTGCCCAGCTGTTTTGACCCGGGAAGCAGACAGTTTCTCGGAGGTCAACTTCAGACACATGCTTGTACACAACACCTGGGTGGTCCTATTTGTATGTGAGGTTCAAAACAGCTTTGCGTTTATCGATCTCTCAGAAACGTGATTCTGGCTGTATGTCACATTCAAAACACACCTTTTTGCGTCTTTAGATATGCCCATATCTAAAGCCCTTTAAAAAAGGCTTTGCGTTTATCAACTTCTAAATTTGCCTGAAAGACGTTTGAGAAAAAATATGATTCTAGCCAAAAATTTGGTAGATAAACGCAACCTTAGATAGGGAAAAATAAATATATCTGAAGATGTACAGATCTAAACCTTTATTTCACCATCATTAAGAAGGACACCATATGCTATGAATCTAAACAAAGAAATGAAAATAAAAATCGCAGACAGAAACCGGAAGTATTAAAATCAACAGAAACTTCTCCCTAATGGCTCTCCACTTATAAACACTTTTTGCTTGGCATACGTGCATCACACATTCTTGCTTTTTTTGTTCAAGTATGTTGGTGATTATATAAGGCCACTAAACATAATAAGAGGCAATATGCATGTTAAATATCACATCATGCTTACATCTGTATACTACTAGCAGGGAGATGCAAATGTCTCCCTGATATTACAATGGAAAGACAGAAACACACAAGTACAGACACCACATATTACTAGAATGCTATATATACGAGAGACAAGAAATATTCATCATTACATTATATAGCTAAAAAATGCTAAATACACCACAACGTTGTGTAACACGTGATCAAATGTACATTGCCCAAGAGTAGAGATGCAAAATATCAATGAGTATAAAAACAAAGTAGATAAAATTTGTAAAGGAACTCTAAAAGGTTGTGAAACTCTGCATGTGCTAACAATGGGCATGAACACATAAGAAATTGCACTCAGGTCTTTAAAAAAATGTGTTCAGCTGTCCAGGAATGCTAAACTATGTTGACTTTGTAATTGATATTTCTGATGGCTGACTATTCATCAAATACATGTCCGCCGCCATGTATCCCAAATATTATGCACGTGTTAATATTCAGTGACAGATCCAAGGCAAAACAAATATATTAAATAATAATAAATATAAAAAATAAAACCCTTGTGGATGTAACCCCCCCCCCCCCTCTTTTTTCTTACACCCTCTGAAAATAATCTGATATAATGGACAAGATCGGCATGACCATCACTTTGACAGAGAACAGCATAATGTTGTGGATAAAATTGGAACAATCCCCCGCCCAAATTTGTTTGACAAAGGCTGCATCTGAAACAAGGGTGTTCGTATTATTCTTGCATAATTTTACCTGCTGTGAGAAAGTTTATATATACGGTGCCCGGAAATTTGCTCCCTCGACACTCACTCCTGGCTTCGTTTTGTCAAAGATACAGGGTTTCAAGATACAGGGTTAGGGTTTGGGGTTAGGCTCGTTTAGTGTCATGTCTAAAAATGTGATCATTTAAGGGAACTATACACCAAGGAGCAGTTATTGCAGCAGGTCTATGGTCGTACGATTGACACGACCAACCTAATTGCCCAGCAATTCACGATTAGCTTTCGTATTCAAAATTTTCAGTTTAGATAACAGATTCTCTTTTTCCCCATTTTCTTCATATCGCTGATGTATATGTAAAAGTAATTTACATTTACAGTACCAACACAAAAAGTGACATAGAATGTTGTCATATCTGAACCAAAGAGGGCAGTAAATGCAAACACGCACGCACGCACACACCTACACACACCAGCACATAATCGAAAGTAAAAGTTACACATTTATAAAAGAAGGATTACGCAAAAAAAAAATAGAATTGCACTAAACTAATATATAGTAACGATCATACATATATACATAAATTATAACATTTTGACTAGATATGAAACTTTCACAAATTATACGTATGTTGTATGTGTCACTAAATACATGTATATTTTTTTTATTGTTAAGCTGAACTACACTGCAAATATAAAACATCTTTTGAGAGTAATATATATTGCATGTCAGAAATTTTCTCATTGACATATAAATTATCACAGACTATAGTTGAATGAAACAGAGAAACTTGTTACATTTAACTTCAGAAATCCACAAAAGACACAGAGCAACAAAAGTTTTTCAGATATCCCCCAAGACTAATTTTGTAAAAAAAACTTAAGAGTTCACCAGATTAGGATTACGATTTGTGTATAACAATAATTTACAAAATCAACCTCCAAAAGCTTTACCCAGTATTCAATGGGCTAACAGATAAGGAGTAAGAAGAAAATAAGGAATAACATAAACTGCTGTGCACAGAAACAAAGTCAGAACTTCATGTTCCTATATCAAACGAGATTGTAAAAACAATTGCAAGAAATCAACCCAAGGCAATTTCATTAACCTAGTCAGCTGTGCGAACATATTAACAATGATGTATTATGTAATCACAATATGATTTCTATAGCATACCTATACGTTAGACATGAAATTGCCCTTGTGTTTATATGTACACCAGTCTATGCGGTCATTTTTTTTCTATTTTTTTCTGTGTTTCAACCAACATGAATACCAGTTAATCAATCAAACAAGTTTTTGGGGAAGGGGGCTTCAGATTGTTTGTATGCATGAGCCTTACGTAAAAATGTCAAATTTCAGGGGGGGGGGGATCAAACTTAGAAGTTTGACACCCTGCAGAAGGGCATTACATCTGTGTTAAAGTGTAAGAATTAACACCGTGCAGAAGGGCATTACATCTGTGTTAAAGTGTAAGTGTTGACACCCTGCAGAAGGGCATTACATCTGTGTTAAAGTGTAAGTGTTGACACCCTGCAGAAGGGCATTACATCTGTGTTCAAGTGTAAACGTTGACACCCTGCAGAATGACATTATATCTGTGTGTTAAAGTGTAAGTGTTGACACCCTTCAGAAGGGCATTACATCTGTGTTAAAGTGTAAGTGTTGACACCCTGCAGAAGGGCATTACATCTGTGTTAAAGTGCAAGTGTTGACACCCTGCAGAAGGGCATTACATCTGTGTTAAAGTGTAAGTGTTGACACCCTGCAGAAGGGCATTACATCTGTGTTCAAGTGTAAACGTTGACACCCTGCAGAATGACATTACATCTATGTGTTAAAGTGTAAGTGTTGACACCCTTCAGAAGGGCATTACATCTGTGTTAAAGTGTAAGTGTTGACACCCTGCAGAAGGGCATTACATCTGTGTTAAAGTGTAAGTGTTGACACCCTGCAGAAGGGCATTACATATGTGTTAAAGTGTAAGTGTTGACACCCTGCAGAAGGGCATTACATCTGTGTTGAAGTGTAAGTGTTGACACCCTGCAGAAGGGCATTACATCTGTGTTAAAGTGTAAGTGTTGACACCCTGCAGAAGGGCATTACATCTGTGTTAAAGTGTAAGAGTCTACACCCTGCAGAAGGGCATTACATGTGTGTTAAAGTGTAAGTGTTGACACACTGCAGAAGGGCATTACATCTGTGTTAAAGTGTAAGAGTCAACACCCTGCAGAAGGGCATTACATGTGTATTAAAGTGTAAAAGTTATAACGCCATTCTGGCTTCAAACAGATAATTTCAACCTAGTCCCATAGCCCTTGTTTTGCGTTTTATCAGAACTGCTTCTGCAAGAGATGCAGGAGGTCCACCGATGAATAAAATGATGATAGGGACTCCCCCTAAGCACCGATTGAGGGGTCTATCTCAGGTCCGATGTCTGCGTAGAGCACGGGGTACGTATTCAATGCATTGGACGGGAAGGATCCTAGCGTGTTGACCAGGTAATTTCTGCCCCCTCGGTTTATGGCGTTTAGCGCCACGGTGAACCTTACCTGCAAGTAGGTTCCATTTTGCCTGCATGAAGGATTATTAAAATATCCATATCCATCAATATCCATCATAGTAGTATTAGTACATGTATTACCCCGGCTTTTGCCCAGCTGCCCTATGGTGCTGAAACATTCAAGAAATAACTTTCTACCAGGCACCGATTTACATCACCTGGGTGGAGAATGGCAGATGTAAATTAATGTGTTGCCAAAAAAAATAGGGCGGCAGCGTCACTAGAACTGCAAACCCTGTGATTCGATATCTGGTGACATATCAACTAGATCGCGAAAGAAGAGAACGATAAGAGGCGTTGTAGTTGAGCAGTGTAAACATTTGATAGGAGGTTTGACAGGTCAGAGGTTATCTACATTGCTTCTCTTCACCCAGGTGTTACATGGGTATCCGATAGGATGCGAAGGTCAATGTAATTGGATTAGAACAGGTACGCTCCTAAAGTGACACCTGTCAGGAGAAATACTCCCTAGGGATTGGAGTTTGTGCATTATCAGGAGGTATTTCTTAACCATAATTTTTAATCCCTATTTGCATAATATGATTATTTTCTCATTAAACTGGAAATTTTGTAAAGACGTTGGCTTTATTACCAGCTGTGGAGGGGGCATGGTCTAGTGGATATGTCACCGGACTGTGGATCACAGCCCCAGCATTAATATCCTTTGGCAAGATATTTATATACATTTGCTTCACTCCACCCGGGTGAGGAAAATGGGTACCTGGCAAGAATTAATTCTTTAAAATGCTAGAGTGCCATAATGGTAGCCATGCTTAAAGGGAGTGTGTCATGACGAGACTATGTGTCTTTCCCGTGGCCCTACTTGGGGCCAATCAGGTATAATACGACTACGGACGACCCGACCGCACCATTCACGTACGTGCAACATACCTGACACCAAAGCGTGAGGAGAACTTCGGTCTGTTTTCGCGAACGCTAGCGCTCGCTGACCCAGTTAATCAAGTCCATTCGTTTACGTGCAGCTGTCCAAAAAAAGACTTAGATGGCGTTAACCAGTATTTCCCATGATACACTCCCTTTAAGCATGGCTGCCATTATGGCGCTCTAGCATTTCAAAGAATCAATTCTTGCCAATCAATAATTGAGGAGTGCCAGAACTGTCAAATTTGACAGACATGAGCGCTGTACAAGAACCCACCATTATAATCATTATTATCATTTTTTTTTAGAATTAATCAACAGCCAGCGGTACACGCTTGCTCCTGTTACACTTTCTCAATGTCAATTTCCTACACTAACCCAATCCTAAATTTCAAGCCTGTGCCCATCACTAGACATAATCCTAACCCTATCCTAACCCTAACCCTAAGCTAAACCCTATACCTATCCATATCAAGCCTGAAGCAAGTGTAGCAGGAGAAAGTGTGGCATCAGAAAATGGCGGCGCTGTATCTATAGATACTTACACCAACTGGGTCACAAGAGTCTGTTCGTACAGGTACTTTGCCGCAATGGCGACATTATATACCTCATCCATCTACAGGAAAGTAAAATAAAACAAAGAATGTTTGGACTTAAATTTTTGATGTAACATAGATAGACCAATTCATAGATAGCACATGCTACAAGTGACACTAAATATCTTTTAAACATGGAGTAGATCGACCCCCTTTATGCATTTTGGAATATCCACTGCCAGCTTGATGAATTGCTTCACGAATACCTTATGTTTGCCCTCTTGAAAAGAATACATGTACTTCCATCTGTGTATCATAGAATGTACTGGCAAACTTGCATGAATGAATAGTGATTACATAACTTTTATTAACATGTACAAGTGTATCCAGTATTTTTCTTGATGGCCGGGTTTATAGTTTCACACAAATTACTTTTATCTGCTCATGAGCACATATAATGGAATATCTACAATACCTTAATAATTATACAATAATTCTCCACATCAAAAACATGTATGAAGTAGGCTTCATTGACCAACTGGTGATAGAATATAGTACAAGGAGCTGAGCTTCAAACACTCTACTGCTGTGCCAATGGACACATCCTGAATTTGTACGGTAGGGGGGTGCGGCTCCTAATCCAAGAAAATATGCAATTAAGAGAGAAAGTTTTTCTTTCTAGTGCACTTAAATATTTTCAGGGTACATGCTAATGAGCTTTGAAGGGGGAATGGGGTGGGGTGAGGTGGGGTGGGCAGGTCATATGTGCCACCCCTCCCCTAATCTGCTACTAATTGTTCCCTTAGATGGAGACATGGTGCGAATGCTATTTGAGCTTACCGCTCCTGTGAAATTTGTTGTGAAGGCGGTTGTCGCTGGGGCTCGGCCATCGTCAAAGTACGTGCCATAGGCTTTGTCCATGACGAAGGTCCCTTCAAAATTTCCTATAACTGCGGGCCCAAATGTCGTCGTCGCCTTCATTGTCACCTTCATCGTTGGGGGCTGGGTTGGCGTCTGAAATTGGAACAGAAAATGAGTTAAAATCATTAATTAGGATAAAGCAGCTGTCCTCAATGACCCTTTCAACTAGCTGTTAACTTTTTGTGCTACTGGTCATTTTTGTTTTTATTATTGTAAAACCCTTTTTCTTCTAAATGACACTCACATTCTATCAGCTTAATTTGGATATTGCATCCTTGTCAGGTATCTGGCCGAATAAATTTCAACAATCTTCTCAAACGTAATCTTCCCCTACTTGGTGCAGAGATGGCATGATCCCCTAAATTTGTATGCCTTGCATGGGTGTATGAATTTATGGATCACGTCATCTTTAGCTTAGTCTACCCAAAAATCTCTAGAGATTTTGGTATTTAAACTTGAGATATCCTTTACACAAGTAATATTTAGAGTAAGTATTTCGAACATAGTATTGAACCATAAAACAAAAGGGCAAATTATATTTTCTGGCAATAGGTCCCCTTTAAGCCACATCCTGATGGTTAAACATGGTCTGAAAGCTCACTACTGCTTCCGGTTTAGCCGAGAGTGGGGTTTCCCCATTCTCAATGTGGATATGTTACACAGAATGTTTAAGTAGAATATGTATAACTCCTGTCTGTCATAGAATCCTGTTGGGTATTCTTACCAGGATTCTTAGAATCTGAACACATAACTCCTATTCTTAGATCTCTTCATTTGCTACCTATTTTAACTTCAATTCAGATTAAGATTCTTATGTAGTATTCAAAATTAAACACGGGTATGCTCCATCATATTTAATCGACATTCTCAAACCTATTGTTCCATCATGTTCATTACAGTCAATATATTAACACATGCTAATTTCCAATACGCCCCTTGTCCCCAAACCAATACACTTTACGGTGATCATGCTTTTACTGTTGCAGTCCCTAAATTATAGAATACTTTACCAATTCGTATTTGTTAATCTCCATCCATATACCATAGTCTTTTAAGGAAAGTTAGAAGTATTTCTTGTTTAATAGTACTTTAAAGGGCAGTTTTGTTCAAGGTTAGTTGCTTATTATCTGTAATTGCTATTATTAGAATAGTGTATTATTATTGCTGTATGTTTAATTTATCTTGTACTGGTACTTTGTTTTGTTTAGCGCTTAGAAACATTGTATTAAGCGCGTTATACATGAATATGTAATTTATTATTATTATTATTATAAATGCTAATACATTCCGAATGTACTGAATGAATGGAAGAAAACATGCAAATCAAATGAATACTTTGCTCAAAACGTATATATAATGTGGTTGATAAAAGATACAAATTAGAGAGTGCTACATGAAAAGATGACTTTGTTAAAAAAAACATGTTTCAGGAATTGCATGTACTTTACTGTGTGAGTCAAAAAAAAGTTTACACCTAGAAAATTGTGAATTATTTTAAAAATAATCTATGAACAGTATATTATTTATACATCTTATGAAAGACTGTTTTATCCCAAATCCTTTGGTATCATTTTTGTGTGTATGTGTTCAGGCTTTGATGAACAGGAGGCATTAATAATTAGCAATGTTCTAGGTGTAAACTTTTTTTTGACTCACACTGTAGTTTAAAGTGACTTGGTAACATTGCCTCAGATTCTGAAACAAAATCCTGGATTTAGCTCATGCTGTAATGATAATTATAAACCTTTAGGTCAGTCAGGAATCCCATGACTTTTACAAGCCAATCACCTGTCTGATTATCGAGATACTTATGATTGGAAATCAAGATCAAATTTTGAGTTTTCCTAACTGTTTTTATAAGACTACAGTCTATTGGGGAAAACGAGTATGGTATAGGGCTTCAATATTACACCATATCACAGACAATGATGACATGTTCGTAGGGCCATGCATCTTAGATTTAACATTGTCAAACGATGCCTTTAAAAGGAGTTTTACCACTGTGACCATATCATCAAATTTCCCTTAAAAAGACAGGATTGGGAAGAGCACCAGGATATGATTAATCAAACCTGCAGTGCATCTCTCACAATTGTTCTTACCAAAAGAGTTTGTCATGCCCCCCTCCCCCCCGCCCCTCACCCTCCCCCCTGCCCCCTCCCCCCTCCCCCCCTCCCCCCAATCTGTTGCATGCCTGTTCAAGAAAGCCAGATTCAGTGATTATTTTGTAAGCTTTGTTACAAGAAACATGCTGGCAGTATAAATAGCAGTAAGCATTTGCACTAAACTGAAATAAAGCAATATAAAGTTGTACGCACATGCAATAAAGTTCTCCATGCAGGGGCATGCACAAGATCACAGAGCAGTAAAAATACTAAGAACACAAGCTAAAGAAGTCTATGCATACTGAAGTGTTGATAAAAGTTATGGGATCAAAAGATACATTTGCCTTTAACCTGGTGATATTGGTTTTCACATTTTTTTCAGAGACTCAAGTTCAGGGGGGTGTTTCACAAAGATCCTAAGTTGGACCTATCTCCTTAAAGTTGGACTTTAAAATTATGGAAAGCCGTTAGCATCTATGAAAATATTTTGTAAAAGTTTGTTTTAAAGGCATAAAATGTTAATTCAAATCTTTCAAATTTTTTATTATCAAGGAGATTTAATGTTGTTGATGTGCAATTTATAAAAAGTCTAAAATAATAATGTTCGCTTCTGAATATATTGTATTTTAAGGCTACAAATGGCTCTCCATAATTTTTGAAGTCCAACTTACAGTTCGATTCAGGATCTTTGTGAAACACCCCCTGATCTTGTAGGATTTAGCCTACCACATGTAAACTATATTGCTCTATAATTTGAATAAACCTTCAAGTGCCCAAGTAGAAACATCAAATAATATTAATGTTTTAGAATGTCAGGGGGGTGTTTCACTACGTATACTGATTACAACTTTCCAAAAAATCATAAATTTCTTATATTTAGTCAGATTTAATAGACACTGTCATCAATTTGCTTTTCTGGATGTTCTGCTTTCTTTTAGAGTAGTTTTCTATTTGGGCTGGATTGGATTGGATTTCCCTTTAAAATAAGTTAAACAACGACCAATTGTGACTTCTGACTCCTTTCAGCAACTGGCACACAGGAACTAACTTTGTCTGTTGCCAAATTAAAACGATATGAATTAGCTTTCCTTTTGTTAAACATGATAATGATGCGAATATGAATATGTATGAGCACTCAACCTAGTCTGAATATCCAGACTCCAGATGACAAGTTCTTGTTTGAAATTTAACAAATGATCCATCATGCCCTTTGGAGAAAAAAAAATTTGATCAAAGACCCATAACCTTGATCATTACAACAGTTTTTTCTTTCAATTTGTTTTTAAATTACCATTATAGTTATACCCGTAGTCGTATTAGACATGCTTGAATTCAAGAGTTTTGGTGTAACCTGTGAAAATAAAATGAAATATGAATCAGTAGCATAAAATGAGTCAGAACTCCATGCTTTGACTGAGGACAAACCTGAACATTTCAACTAGACAAATGGTCCAATACCCCAATATTTTCCTGGCAATGGTAACATCCCTACATTCTGACACTTTAAAGGCTACAGGCACTCAGGCAGTAAGTTTTTTTTTTCTGCATTTTTCACATAATAAAAAGTACTATACAAACCATGAAACCAGGTAGATATATTATTGACAAAAGACAGAATATAATCATATAATAATATAAATCAATGAAATAATTTTATCTTTAAAAAAAAATTTAAAAAAATGACAAATCATTTGGAAATTGAATAAAAAAATATGATAGCAAAATTTTACTTAAATTGTATCATTATGTAAAAGAGAATGTCATTCAAGACACATTTCTGCAAGGATATTAAAGACAAATGTGTTTGAAGTCGAATATTGATGAAAGAATACAAAATTGAGCTTTTCTGGTACGACAAAAAACTCAAAATTTTGCCATCAAATTTTTGGAGAATTTGGGGCTCCAAACACTTTACAGGGGCTTTAAGCTAGAGCTTGAACATGATGGCGGCCTCAGGAAAGGCACCTGTCGGGAGTGCCCATACAATGGGAAATGTATGTACATGGTGTATAAAAAAAATATGAAAGTATGAAGATGTCAAAACATACATGTAGGGGTATTGAAACATACATTTTAGGAACACACATGAGGTATGGGTACTGAGACTGAGAAGTCGACATGACATCTGAATATAAGTGTGAGGAGCAAGAGAGGTGTTTTTTTTTTTTGGGGGGGGGGGGGCAACTGATATTTGAACTGAAAATTTATGGATTCATGTTGGAATATAGTTTCTTTCTTTCTCCTGGACTGAGGAAAGTGTATTGACAGAACTCATGGGTCTCCTAATATAAAGGGATGGGATGAAAATAAGAATATTGTTATAATTGCTATTTTGTTGTATTGCTTTTGTATTTTGACACTGTTTTGATACATTGTGAATACATGTACATGTGTATTATGATTGCTTTGTAAGAGCATACAATATCTGCCTTGAGCTTCATGTCATGTTGATTTTGTAATAAACCAATTCAAATAGGGAGTATATATGTGCGGCATCAGCAAAGCAAACATTACACTACTACAGTACAAGTACATGGACATACAAATACAACAATGCAAAAGAGAAAGCTTGGAAGAAGCATACAATATATTCAGATTGGATAGAGATTTAGAACCAGACCTAAAGGAAATTTTGTCTACAAGCATGCACGCATAGAAATGTAGTATCACTAATTAACATAATTGCGCTTTTTCTTTACAGCCATACTAATATTTCAGCATTTACACTGGAATTTTTTTTCAGAGTGTGCCTACATCTGATACATATGTCTAAACTTTTTTCTTTCTTTTTTACTGCAGATTGATGGAGATTTAGAAGTATATTTACAGGAAAATGGTACTATGATGTCAGCATTTTACTTTTTTCACATACATATACATTGTAGCTAAGGAAGACTATGGGCCGGTTCACACCGGCAGAGATGTACTATCTCTGCGGTGTGGAAGGTACAACGTCGTTTCGGTCCGCCCAACAGCGAGCCACGGCGAGCCAAAACGGCGTGCCACTGGAGCACCTCTTGGGGGTGGTCCACGAGAGATAGCGCGGTCTAGCGTGCGCTAGACCGCGCTATCTCTGCCGGTGTTAACCGAGCTACGATAGCACGCCGGAAGTCAAATCGTTCTACACGCGGGGAATTTTATACTCATTCTATTTTGGTGCGATCTGAATCTGAATCTGAATCGGTACAACTCAACACTCCGGGTTCGTAATAGCGCGCGAAATCTCTGACCGCTCTGACCTCATGACGTCACGCGTCATGGCAACAGGACCTCTCAAAAAAGGGGGTGCTACGATAGACCGCGCTATCTCACTGCGGTGTGGATCCGGCGAATGCCAATGGGCGGACCGTGGGTCGCGCTACAATAGCGCGATCCACGGTCCGCCCACGGTCCGCCCACGGTCCCCCCTTGTGGTGTGAACACGCCCAATGACAGTTAATGTGCCACAAAGTTTACAAGCATGTGTTACACATAATTTCATCAGTTAAGTGTTAAATTACATTAACTTCTGTTGATCTCCATACAAATATTTGTTATCAATGAACTACTCCTTAGCATATATAGAAAAGAGATGTCACCATTAAAAAAAAAATCTATGTACATTATCAAAAAATAAACGCGCCAATATTTACACTTCCTCTTGACTTCATCATTTTGACCTTTTCATACCAGGGTACAAAATCATTATTTAAAATACTGTAGACAAGATGCCTGTACTGAATTGTGATGTACATGCATGTACATGAACATGTTGTACAGAATATCTCATTTAGCCTTGAGCTACTACGTGTACATGTATATAATGCATTTTAAGCACGAATTAAAAGCAAAATCATCAACAACATGAGTCTATTGTTGCTGTATACATGTAGAACACATTGTGATTTTGTTGAGAAGATAAAAAAATCACCAACAGTGCTGCACTGAAACTATATTAGCACATTTTCTTCCAGTTTAATAATCACTCATGTTTAGAATATTCTTTTTATTATTAATAGCTACCGTAGTTCTGTTGAATTAAGAATAATGAAAAAAAAAGAGAAATAAATTTGTGTTGCCAATTTAAAGACAGACAGATACAATGCTTGGCCTTTCACCCTCAAACAATTGCCATTGTCCTTGGCCAGTTAATGACACTAGCTCGGTGGCTCACAGAAAATGAGCTGATCATCTGTGAGCAATGCATATGTACATGTAATAAACGCTGGGCATAAATTTACAAAGTAGATACAGTATACATGTACATGTACATTGGTGGTATAATGTATTGGCAGCACAGAACATTGGTGATGTGTCATTGGAAGCATCACACATGGTACATACATCAGTAACATGAGTATAGTGGAATTTTGCAGTAATGTATCAAACTATCATGACTCGTTCATGAGTCAGCGTACAAGAAAAACAGGCGGTACAATCTGGGGAAAGTCCAATAACGGTTCATGTGTAATCTGCCCCATTAAAAAGAAGAAATATCTTTATTGCTCTGCCAAAGATATCGCTCTTCCAAAGCATTAGTACTGCTTCGGTAGAGCAATACAAATATTACAAAGTACACTACTACTGCAGACACATCCCTTGGCATGCTTAAGGCACATACAGTACAAAGCGTTTACCCTGGTTTCATCCAAGGTGCCCTTGAATACTGAAGGCATTCAAGGAATACTTTCCTACCAGGTGCTCCATTGCTAATCCTGGGTTGAGACTTGAGAGCGGCGAAAAAATATTTGATGTTTTGCCAAAGGACAATAGTGCCGCTAATGGGGCTTGAACCACAAACCATTTGATCTATAGTGTCTGGCAAAATATTACCTACCGGTAGACCAAGACACATCTACATGCTGCATTAAAAGCTACACATACTTTGTACATGTACATGTACATGCGTGCACGTATCTGCTACATTTCAAATACAAAATTCCAAATACAATATTGATGTTACATTATTGGTACTTGACTGTTTGATATCAAATGTAACTGAAAAAGCCTTTGCACACTTCAAAGCTCGAAATCAGCAAATTATAGAACACTTATCAAGTTATCATCTTTAAGGGGGCATCTCACTGAGCGGCTAATGCTTACGAACGTTGCGAATTTTAGATAATTCGCTAAATTTTCAGACAAATATTTGTGAAGGCAGTTGGCGACTATCAACAGCTGTAAGAAAATGTTGGCGACAGTTTTTGCATACCGTAGATTAGTCAAATTCAAATCCAAAGTCAAATGCACTGTACACAGGAATGGGATAACACAAACGTGTTGCATGAAAGTGTGGTCCACAACCATTGGCTTCGACTTGTCATATTTCGAATATCAGGACATTTGAATAGCCATCTTTTTCGGGGAACATTTCACCTATGATACTCTTCCACGTAACATATGTACAAAGAATGAAAAAGTTCACAAATAAATCTTTCACCTTCCCTAGAACTCAACCTTCACTTTACACTGAGAACAGGGAAGTGATATTTACAATTGTATGAGATATATGATGATGTGGACTTTTTTAATTGTTCTGGAAACACTTACCATTTCCTGGTTGACACTTGAAGCTGCCCATTAAGGTCATTGGAGAAGGGAAGAAGAAGAAAAAAAAGGAAATTGAGAGAGTTAATTCCACATATACCGGGTATATATTATATATGACCAATAAGTTTCCTTTTTAATTAATGAAATCAAAACTGAGATAGTTAATTGATATTTTCATGATTTGTGGTTTCAATACATCTTTGTAATGTAATCGTTGTTAAGTGCCATTTTACAAATTATATCATTCGCCTATTAAAAATAATTGTATTTCAATAGTCAGAATGCGAACTGCATACATTTCTTGTTGTTAGGTAGGACAAGCCATTATGTCTGTTTGATTTATGCATTAAATTTAAATTAGATAACATTACAAAAATGGTCTACTGAATAGACAGTGGCATAGCAGCATAAGCTTATGGCCGGGGGGTCATTGGTCTCAATGAAATGCGAGAGAGAGGGAGAGTGTGAAGATAAGCTTTGCAGAAAGGGGGCTGTTATGTTCTCTTATGTTATCCCTTTTGCCATTTCTTATCCTCTCTCCCTTTTCATTTTTGCCTCTTAATCAAAAGAGCAATGTGGTGAGCCTATGAATACCCCCCCCCCCCCCCATGGCACCCTCGACTACGCAACTGACAGGGAAAAGGGAAGTACATGTACAGTAGCTTCATATGATATTACAATAACATTTACCATTTTTTCTATGTTTTCAAGTAAACACTTGTGCATTTAAGTCTGAATTGTTTTCATACATGTATGACTATATAAACGTGCAGTTATAAGCAAAATAGTGAAATATGTCGATGAATTCACTGTAACCCCTAATGCATCAGAAGTTTAATCACCAGTACCATGTTTGTATATTTAAGTGGGTTGTGGAAATCTTGAAATTCTTCAGTGATAGGTTAAAATGTACGTCAACTACCTGTATTGTGATGTTAACAGTTCTCAGGTTTTATGTTTTGAAAAAAAAAGATTGGTAAACCAGAGATACATTTGCAAATGTGTACAAGGATTTATGTATTGAAATATATATTAACATGTGCATACATGTACTATAAAATGACACAATCTATATGACACATAATATCAGCATGGAATTCATCCAAAACATGCACAACAAAATGGCAAAATATTTTCATGTCATCGGTCCCCTCTGAATAGATTCATAAGACATGATTGATATGGTAATGAATTGGGTAACACTAACAACCATCTTCGGTTACCGTAGAAACTGCCCTAAGATTTGAGCATCTAATTCATTAGTTTCAAAATAGTATCATTATCATTATTCTCTATAGTAAACAAATTTCGTCCTATGTGCTCAAACTTTCACTGGCCTCTTCGTAGAAGACATATTTGAATCTCATAGTTTAACTACAGTATATAGCAATATGGAACCCCATTCATCAAAAGCAAAATATGTTTTGGCGAATGGTACACTTTTAAGTAAAGAGTTAAACTTCAAATCATCAAATGCAGATTATGCACATCCAAAGACGTCCGAAATGCATCAATAAACTTACCTACAGTTGCAGTACTATTGCCCTGAACAATTTTCTCATTCTTATTGTTCTTCGTACTTATCACAACTATGACGATGATTAAGATGATAAGAAGTACGGCCGCAATGACTGCACCTATGAGTCTCTTTGGGGTACAAGATGAGCACATTCCCTCGCTTTTGCCCCCTTGCTGGATGGTCACCTTAGGGTCATCTCCGATCGGTGCAGTGACTTGAGCGTATGCTCCTCGATTATTCCCTTTTCCGTCCATTTCGCCTTTTGCGGTGTTGTTGACAATACTTTTCCTCCGAGTCCGACTCTGAGATACTTGTTATGCCCTGAATTCTGAAAGGAAAAAAAGTGGATAAAAGATGATGCCAATTAAAGCTTGTCATTGTTGTAAATGATTTCCTATATCATCCTTTATCATTCCTTTTATCATGAGGAGTTAGAATTGACCAATTTTTGGCGCAATGTAAGTTAAGTGGAGGCTCGCCTGCACCTTCATGTACGTACATGTTCATGTACGTGTACATGTACATGTACTTGTAACTGCATTCTACTTCAAAGTTCTAAGTTCTACTTCTTAACAGGTGGTGCGCTCCGGTGCAATTATCTCACTGATAACATCAAAATCGTTTTGAAGATTCAATGGTCATCGAAGCACTCACGATGCCAAACTCACTTTATCACAGAAAATTTCCCCTCTCATATCTCCTTTGTTTGTCAGGGGATCTCGCTCAATCTTTAAAGGAATGATGTAAAATAGTCATATCGAGGTACATGTACATATAAAAATTGTATTAAATGATGATCTATTTCTCATTTTATCAAACATTTTATGTTCGGTTGTCTCCGAAAACTATCCTCAGATAATTATTTCCAGATATATCCGGTCGCATGGATACATACTCACGAGACTTAATATTCATGAGACATTTACAGAGCCGGTGACAAAATTCTTTTCTTCTTTCTTAACACAATACATGAATTGCCAGTTTTTGTACATGTAGATCTACTTTAATGCTTTGATAGTAACAGTGAATATGACATTTTGAAATCTACATATTGTCCTTTTGAGTTTAAAAATTATTTGCGTTGAACTTGGATGTGTTGAGGGATTGGCATGACTTTAACAAATTTTTAAATGACGTTATAGGTAAAAATCAGTTCTGGTCAGGCGATTGCATTGTGAAAGAAACGTTGTGGAATCGATCAGAAAAGGTTGATCATCAGGCATATAAGTATTGGTGTGTACTGCAAGGTTCTGGAATCATCAAAATGATAAGAAATTTGGCCCAGTCTTTGTAAAGTTACAAGCACTGTACACCGAAAGATGTATATGGGACTACGCGACACATGTGCGATATCTATAAGGTCCAAATAGACATAATAATTTCCCAAATATATCAATTAGTAGGTGGTTTCCCGGCAAAATTTGTATGATCACGTATTAGTCAAAACATATTCTTTCAGATGATTGGTAATAAGACCGTCCATTACATTTTTTGAGAGGGGGGCGTTTCTAAAACTGGTCTTTACCTTTAATATATTCAAACTGTTTTTTTTTTAAATCATACTTCAACTTCAGGTACACTTAGCAGAGACTCACATTCCTTTTTTTTCCCTGTTTTGAATGAAAACATACGACTGTACCATTTTCCTTTCTTTCTACTTTTCTTTTTCGACGCTGTCCTTCTCTAGCCCTCTCCTCCTCTTTTGTATATTCTCTGATCAACTTTTCTTTCTTTCTTCTACTTCCTTCTCTTCCTCTTTCTAGTTCAGTCTCTCTCTCTCTCTCTCTCTCTTTTATTTGTAACCTTTGATGACACAGAAGTTTTGTAATGTTTGTAATATTTGTAATAATATAGACCTTCACCTAGAAGATCTAGCCTAGGCCTAAGTATTTGTTTCATTAAATATTCATGATTTATGGTCATACATTTTAGTCATTCATATTTTTATTGTTTATTGTAGGTACATGTATGTTACAATGTGTGTGCTTTCGCCAAGAAGGTTTCTGCCATGGGGCTGTTATGCACTATTGGAGACCAATTTGGATAGCCTACGTAAATGTGATCTTTTGATGGGCTGATTAGATTTTTGTTTCATGATTTCAATTGGATGAGAAGAATGACATTGTTATCTTTCATTTCATACTAAACTTTTTATGATTTATGTTTTCGGCGGTTTGTTTTGCTGCACTGTTTCACAAGAGCCGTGTTTAGTGCCATTCTGTACCCTGATCCTACCTACAGGATTTGAAAAAAAGTATCTAGACCGATTGGTTAACATGTGAATTTGCTTTTGGTGAAATTTCAGCAAAATCTAACGATTAGAAATATGTTTTTTTGGATGAGGAATGTGAAAATGTCATGCAAAAATGACGGCCCGATTAGCGTTTTTTGTGTATTTACATACATTTTGGGGTAATTTTATGTCATGAAATAGAATCTTTCGGTCACATTTGAGATCACAACTTTTGGTTTAAAAACAAAGGAAAACAAAGCAATTAAATACATGATTTCCGGGCGTTTAAAATTGGCATAACTTTCTTATTACTGGGGCTATTATGATGAATGAGGCATCAAATAAAAGGTCTTATCAGGGTATGTTAGTTTAAATGGATTCCGCATCTAAGAGGGCCCTTTGAAGCAGTCCGCTGCACCGAGAGTCTTTTTTCCCCCTATCATAATCCCCTTAATTCCCCACCCGGACCGCACAGCTCGTAAATCTCACTCCCGAAACTGAGTGACATAGGGCTCGCGAAATGCATTGTTGGAAATACACATCGGCTGCTAACAACAAAAATAGCGCCGTACAGTAAGGGAAGTGTATTTGGTAGGCGACGATTTAGACTTTCTGACTGATTTTGAGGAAGATTTGATTCTTGAGCCTGGTGTATGGGAAGTTGGAGACCAATACAAGTTATGCACGTGTGAAATTCCATCAACGGAAAATCTTATTCGTTGCAGCGAACCAGAATGTACGGTTTCATCGTGAATGCGATATGCGTAGGCCACTCCAGCAAAGCATAGATAGTTGATACTAATGCGTATTGACTACTAGCACTGCAGTACGTGTAAATAGGCAGCATTTGAATACATGAATAGTCAATACACTCACAACATACAAATGCACATAATTATTCCGATGCGATTGATCGGCAAGTTTGACAGTAGACTCACAATTTTAATTTTTAAATTATTCTTTCTAACATTGGAAAGTTTAACAAATTATATTTTAATGCTCTTTAGGTATCATCAATCGTCACTAAAGTACTGCCTTTGAATGAAATCAGTTGAGTTTTGTACAGTGGTGTTTGAAATGTTGATAATCAATAGCACAACTTTTAATACACGGCCAGGTTAGTAATGCAGCTGCAGCTATGTGTGTTAATACCACCAGGTAACAACATCCAGCATGTACAGCCCAGCGAGCACGGCGGCTTTCGCGTCGCCGGCCCGTACTCGGGGTGAAAAGTGGTGATGAATTGACAACTTCTAACCCTCATTAAACCAAATGCGCAAATATATAACACAATTTCATTTAGTTATTTTAAGAGATAAACTTATGGACTACCTTCCTAGCTATGTAAAAATTTCGGAAACTTTCGGAAAATGTCAATAATTAGAAGAGAACGTGATGATGATGAGAAACTTGCATTCACTCTAACTCACGATTTCCTTGGTCGATTTCGCTGGTTCAGATGGCTACGTCTTCAGTAGAGTTATCCGAGCACAGCGAAAGCATTTGATAACCAATAGAAGGTTGCTTTGTGCCATAAGTTGTTGATTGTGTGTTTTTTATATTATAGCTATATACATCTTCAATCAGTATGACGTCATTTTCTCGGTGACTCGCATGGCTTCAAAGCCTTCTTTTTACGACCAAGTGTTTGGAGAGCTTAGGGAAGCAGGCCGCGTTGCGTAACACTTCGTAACATTTGGATCGCCAGAGGGCATCTGTGGTCTGATAAGGGCGGCTGTTGATGGATTTAATGGCTGAATAGGGTTACATTACTTGATGTTAAGCCAAGTTAATCTTGAATATCTTTCCCTCGGGAAATTCTTTCGAGACGGTACATCCATTTAAACTAACATACCCTGGTCTTATCAAGCTCTGTCGAATGGCATAAAGCAGGAGCTTGAATTCTGAGATTTAATTTTTTTGTAACATCCCTATTTATTGTGTTGTAGGCCTAGATCTACATTGACTGTGTAAATTGAGCAATTTCAGCTTCCCAGCTAGGCCTACATGTTCTTTTAATTTTTATTGCAATAGACTCTAAACCGAATCAAAAAATTGCACCGGAGCTGAGCTCACCGCCTGTAGCTTAATGTCACTTGTAAAATTGTACTTGTTGTTGTCAGCTCAAGCTCGAGTCGAGGGGAATTACGTTTGCGTTCGCAGGTGCAGGTGCAGACACAAATATTTAGTACAGTTATTTTGTATCATAGATCTAGAGTCTACAGACAAAAAAAAAATGAAATTCCAATATTGGCATTCAGTTCTTAAGCTAAGATGGACTCACCTCTTTTCAGTTTTCTTGACTTAGCTTAGTTAGCACAATACACAACTACTGTGTACGCCTAGCTACATGTACTCGTTTTTTATGGATCGCGTCTCAAACTAGCCTACTTTCAATGCGTATAAATAATTTTTGTTTTAGACTGACTATATTACTCATAGGTTTATAACTTTATATTCCATTATGTTCATGAATAAAATAATTTAATTGATTATCGTACTGTAATTATTAACATATATTACCTTTTAAATGTCATGATTCAACCATCAATATGAAATGGCGTTTTGGGAGGAACATCACTGGTTCGGTGATAAAATAAAGACTATTTAGATAAGACTTGGCTTCGTGACTCAATGGGGAATCCCCTAGTAGAGGATATGGCGCAAAAGATAGGCCCGCACGGGATTTTTTTTAACGGGTACTTTAGAGTGATTGATAGCTATAATGTTAAAGATACTATAATTTTTGCAGCCAATATGATTGATTGATTGATTGAAGGATTGTATTGATGATTATCCATTCTTGCAGTCCAAAGCCAGAATTGCAATGGTTACAACAGTTTACAATGTATGATAAAAGCAATTATACAATAATTTTTAAAACAGTCTAGGCAATCAACATTGAAATGCAAATAAAAGTGATCAAATGACAATAATAATGGCAACTATCATTAAGTTCGATTAATAAGCAATGAAAATCTTAACTAAAACATTCTAAAAATACACTATTGAAATTAACATTAAAGCCATTACTATTATGACTTTGGCATGCCGAAGGGTTGATTTTGTTTCATTGGTAGAAAATATTACTTAGAAATATTGGAATTGAATTTCATAATGGATTAAGAAATAAAGTTAAAAACATTGCAAATTCGCGAAGAATATTAACATTTGTTGATAATTAAAAAATTAAAATAAACATATTGTACTGGCTAAAATACTCGGTGATCGGTGTGAATTCATTCTAATTCAAGTATTAATCGTTTTTTAAAATTCAATGCTATTAATATAAATGTTAATTCACGATTAAATATGAAATAATTGAAAATTGATTACAAAATTCATTGATTAAACACCTATTGCACAATCACTGGCAAATACTACCCACAAAGAGTTTAATGCATTTCACTCTATATTAGTATTACAGCAAGGGTGAATGTCAGTCTTACAAAATTATTGACATCAGAAAAAATGTTCGTTCAGAGTCCTTACCAAGTAAGGAAGGGTGCTATTTCTCAGTCTTTCTGTTCGGCATTTAAAGTCTCTCAGTCTTTCACTGTGTCTCAATCGTCGATTCGTGCTCTGCATCTGCATGGAAGCCAGTCGCGAAAGTGCTTGTAAAGCGATTCTGCGAACCTTATAGGCAAAGATGTTCCCTTCTGTCAGCGAGGAATTGTAGTCTTTGTAGACCTGAAATGTGGAGGGCATGTTCATAGCTGTGTATCGATCATGAACAATGATACGGAGTGCTCTTTTCTGGACTCTCTCGATATCGTTGGCCTGTTCAGATGTAATGGATGAATTCCAAACTGGAACGATTTCCATACTGTTGAGGTTCAATGTTAGGTTCGATATCTGCCAGTAGTTGGCGATAGATGAAGAGTTCAGCCAATTTTGCGAAGTGTTCCGTCAGGGAGATTGGTCTCAGTTGATCTATTGTGGGAGGAGATTTCTTTGGAACCGAACGGCAAGAGATCTTTTCCACTGTGACGGGACTTTTCCTTCCCAGGCGCGTAGCCAGAGGGGCGGTGGGGTCGATCGCCCCAAAAAAAACGCCGGCCAAAAAAAAAGAGGAAAAAAAGAAGAAAGGAAGAGGACGTAGGAAGAAAAAAGATTAAAAGTCGAGAGCGGTACAACAAATCGTCTCCTTTCTCTAATAATTTATTGAAATGTCAAAGCTTCCGCGCTTCGCACGGGAGGGGGGGGGAATGAATTCAGACAAGGATTAAGAGTCGATCGAGAATGGTACAACGAATCGTCTTCTTTCTTTAATAATCTGATGAATCGTCAGAGCTTCCGCGCTACGCGCGGACGAAGGGGAACTTGATCAAACAAGGATAAAGAGTAGAGGACGGTAGAACGAATCGACTTCTTTCTCTAATAATTTAATGAAACGTCAAAGCGTATTTCCCACTTAAAGACATTTTCAAGCCCCATTTTTTAGGGAAGTTCTAAATTAGTATTTACTTTCAAATACCGATTAAAATTTAACCTTCTCATTTGTGGGGCCTGCAAATGGAGGCAGCATAGTATAAAGGTAGACTTATTATTACAGAGATTTTTGTCCTGATAAAGGTGAACAATGATTTGAGGCTCTTCGCATTCATTTTTAGTTTGGAAACACCTCTTAGAAGAAATGTTTCCTGAAAAGTATCACTCAGTCTTTAAATGCCATGTAGTGAATGAAAATCGCATACAATTTGCGTGCGGATTTTTCCTCACTACCGTCACTTCGTGAAAATAGGGACGAATATTTGAAGTATATTTAAAAGGAATAGACGAAAAATGCGGAGCAAACTTACATACCACAATAATCCCGTACTCTCCTCCTCCCCCTTTCTCCGACGTCACCCCTCCCCCCCCCCACCCTCTCTCTCTCTCTCTCTCTCTCTCTCTCCCTCTCTCTCTCTCTCTCTCTCTCTCTCTCTCTCTCTCTGTCTTCCTCTCTATTTTGTTTCCCCATCGGTATAGCATATGAGACATGCCTGGCGTCGATCCAAAAGATGAACATGACCACGACTGTTTGTATTGCACTTCAGTAGTTATTGTGACATCAGAATACGGAAGCTTAAACGTGCAGCGAAGAAGGGGACTTAAACCAAGGAGTTATTGAAACTCCTTGGTTTTGGGAAAGGAGCTCTAAGTCGCTTTAAATTAGAGGCGCATGATATGGAGAAAGGAAAAGGGGGGCTTTTCGGAAAGGCAGAGGACACTTGTTACAACAACAAAAGTGCACGTGTCAAAGTAAAAAGGGCAATTTTTAAAGTGAATATAGGGCACTTCTCATACCTGAAAAAGGACTATCACCCGAGTTTAGAAGAAAGGCATTTGTGAAAATGGAAAAAGGGTATCTGTCGAAGGAAAAGGGGGCACCCATCAGATTTCAATAGGTGCATTTATCAGAAGTGAAAAGAGGCAGTTATAGAAAAGGGGAAGGGACTCATATAAAAACAGGATAATGGAACTTATTAGAAAGGAAAAGGGGAATATATGAGAAAGGGAAGAGGCCACTTATTAGAAGGAAAATGGGCACTTATTAGAAAAGGAAATGGGATGCGTGTCAAAGGTAAAGGGCAATTATTAGAGGTGAAAATGGGAATTTCTCGAGCCTGAAAAGAGGCACTCACCAAAGATGAAAAAGAGGGGCACTCATTGAAGAAGAAGGGGCACCTGTCAGACTTTGATAGTGGCATTTATCAGGGTGAAAAGGAGGCATTTATGCGAAATAAAAGGGGCACTTATTAGAAGTAAAAAGGGCACTTATTACAAAGGAAAGATGGGCATGCGTCAAATTAAAAGGGGCAATTATCAGAGATTGAAAGGAGCACTTATCAGAAGGGAAAGGGGGAATTATTACAAAGGAAAATGGGCACCTGTCAGATTTTGATAGTGGCATTTATCAGGGTTAAAAGGGGCACTTATCAGAAGGGGAAAGGGCAATTATTACAATGCAAAAGCGACATTTGTCAAGTTAAACGTAAATTCCAAGGAAGGGTTTTAAGAAATTGTATTACCCACTCTCTTTTAGATCGCGAGAAATTTTCATTGACTCAAAATTCGCCCCAGTTAAACTACTGCAAAACGTTCGTGGCGTTTTCCAAAACAAATCTAACGTAGATCAGTCAGTGACTAATTGCACTAGAAAGTAATTCCAAAACTTACTGACAAGATGTTGATTCAAACCCCTGTTTTCCCTGTGAATTTGTTGCATCCTATATGTTTTTAAAATGTATACCACGTGCATCTTTGCACCATCAAAAAACTAAATTATATTTGTTTTAATGTTAGGAATAGAGCTTCCAAATTCCCTGAAATAGTTGCATATCAAATAATCACAATACATACAAGTGAATCTTTCTTTTTCTGTTTTAATATCAGGGAATCCAAATCTTATGCTTGCGACGAAGCCAATTTTGGTGTTACAGGGTTTATTTTCGATTGCACTGTGTATTTGCCTCGTCGGTAAAAAATATTTCGCTGACAAATGTGATGTGTGCGCACCTACTAGAGTATTTAATAGAGGAGCAAGGGGGATTTGCTCCTCCTGACCAGGGCCGTAGCCAGAGTTTGATGTTGGGGGGGGGGGGGCACATACATGTAATCGATCGACGTCCTGGGAAGGGTCTAACAAAGTTCAACCGATCTTGGAAATGTTTCGGGGGCACGTGGCAGGACTCGAACCTGGAATCCCTGATTCGTAGTCAGATGCCTTATCCATCGGGGCACAAGGCCGCCCTGCCACATAGGGCAACCTCAATGTTATTATTTTTTTTTTTAATTATAATTGTTATGATACTATTTCACCATTACAAAAAATTCGACCTTGCCAGGACTCGAACCTGGAATCCCCTGATTCGTAGTCAGATGCCTTATCCATTGGGCCACAAGGCCGCCCTGCCACATAGGACAACCTCAATGTAATTATTTTTCTTTTTTTTTAATTATTATTTAATGACACTAGTTCAACATTACAAAAAAATTCGACCTTGCCAGGACTCGAACCTGGAATCCCCTGATTCGTAGTCAGATGCCTTATCCATTGGGCCACAAGGCCGCCCTGCCACATAGGGCAACCTCAATGTTATTATATTTCTCTTTTTTAATTATTACTTTGATGTTTTTTTTGGGGGGGGGGCACATACATGTAATTATGTGGCTACGTGCCTGCTCCTGACAAGATCTCCGACCAGAAAAAAATGCAGCCTCACTGATCCCTTATTAAAGGTAAAGACCAGTATTGGTAACGCCCCAATTTCAAAAAATGAAATGGAAGCTCTCATTACCAATCATGTGAAAGAATATGTTTGACTAATACATGATGATAAAAAATTTGCCGGGAAACCGCCTACTAATTCATATATTTGGTAAATTTATTTCTCTCATGGTCGTGTGAGAGAGATAGGGTAGTCCCATATACATCTGTCTGTGTATAGTGCTTGTAACTTTACGAAGAATGGGCCAAATTTCTTATCATTTTGATGATTCCAGAACCTTGCAGATGCTAGATGCTAGATGATCAACCTTTTCTGATCGATTACACAACGTTTCTTTCACAATGCAATCGCATGACCATTACTGGTCTTTACCTTTAAGTAAAATATAAACACAAACAAAAAAACAAATTTTACACATGCTTTAAAAACACTTACTTTTTTCTTCTTTATGTAAGTCATTTTGGGGGTGATGCTCACCCCCCCCCCCCTCCTCCTCCACGCCCTCGTAACGCAAAATGTATCCCTTAATAATGAGCTCAACCATAATGACATCAATTTGAAAGAAAAATTATAATTTGGCTTTCACCTGCGTAGAACAATGCAATCTTTATGTTAGAAGGGAAACGGGAAAAGAACAAGGTTCCAATTTAAGTTCTGTTATAGAGGTACATGGATGCACCAGACGAACAAAATAATGCTTGAATAAAAACATAAAACAAACATAAAAACAAAACAAAAT